>JAASFW010000890.1:0-10159 GCA_023334005.1 Globisporangium orthogonon
CGATAGCCACTCAGCCAGCCAGTCAGTCAGTCGGTCAGTCCTGACGTCCCCTGTGTCAAGATCGAGATCAAGAGAGAGAGAGAGAGCCGTCGCAGGACTTGCATAGTATACACTTTGTCGCTGACCTGCTGGTGATCATCGTGCATGATTTCGCCTCATGTGCTTGTACAAATCACATGTCGTGTTGTCCAGTTGCCATGCATGGGTTCATCTGTGAGCGCGGCTGCCATCATCTTTGCGAAGGCTTACGCGAATCGAGTGCCGCACTGCGGATCGGAGGTTCGATTGGCTCCTACGCCAAGGACTCACGCTCCGTCAGCACATTGGAGCAAAGACCTAGGTCGGGTCGAGAGTCTGGCGTGAAAAAGGATGCACTCCGTTGGAGGGCAATTGTGCCTCGAGCTCGTCGAGATTCCACGCAAAGATTTGACGCCGACGACGAGACGAAGCTCGAGATGTTTGACAGGCACTTTGATGCCTTGATGCCACAACGGCGACTCTGGACTGCCAGTCGGCTCTGCACTACATCCGCTCTCTCGCATTATGCCTAAAGGATGCAACAATGCATTCGTCTCTGTCATGCCGGAGCATCATCGAGCAGAGCTCGGTCCACGGACTCCTCAGCAGTGGCCTCCGACTTCTTGGCAACGAAGACTTGTACTGTAGGTCTTCGCCACCGCGAGATGCGCTCGACAACACTTCGAGATGGCAGCTTACCACGTCTCAGGAGTGCGCATCAACAGCGGCAATTTGCGCGTCAACATTAATGTCGACTCGACAGTTTGTCTCTTCGTGCGCAACGTTTTAGTCGGTGATCATGTGTGATGACTTGGTTGACAAAGTGTATACTATGCAAGTCCTGCGACGGCTCTCTCTCTCTCTCTTGATCTCGATCTTGACACAGGGGACGTCAGGACTGACCGACTGACTGACTGGCTGGCTGAGTGGCTATCGCGCTCGCAGATCTGCGGACGAGGAAGACGCCCCGCACTCCTCCTCCGCCATGGTCGCATTCCCACTTTCGCTGTGCTTCGAGCGAACCGAACCGGAGCCGTCGGAGTGCAGTTGCCGCACTCGGTGTAACAAGGAAGCCAAAGACACTCGAGAGATCGAGAGGTCAAGAGGTCAAGACCCCCAGTACAGTACTCGTCACCCGACTGCAACACCAACAGCAACAGCAACATGGCGCAGGAGGGCTCCTCGGTGCAGGTGCTCCAGTACACAGACGCCAAGACGCTCATGGCGCACGGCCCGCGCGTGCTGCATGAGCACGTGTCAACGGCCGTGGAGACGGCGCTCGGCAAGTCGCTGCCGCAGATGGAGGTGCGCGTGAAGGACTTGTCGATCTACGCGGACGTAGTGGTCGCGGACGACAGCGGCAACGCGCGTGCGGAGCTGCCGACGATCGCGAACCACCTCAAGAAGAGCCTGAGCAAGATTGGCGCGAAGAAGCGCGTGGTGCGCAAGCAGATTCTGCACGGCGTGAACGCGGTCTTCAAGCCCGGGACGATCACGCTCGTGCTGGGTCAGCCCGGCTCGGGCAAGTCGTCGCTCATGAAGGTGCTCAGTGGTCGCTTCCCGCAGAGCAAGAACGTGTGCGTGGACGGCGAGATGACGTACAACGGCACGCCCCAGAGCGAGCTGCGCCGGCGCCTGCCACAGTTCGTCTCGTACGTCACGCAGCGCGACAAGCACTTCCCAACGCTCACGGTCCAGGAGACGCTCGAGTTCGCGCACGCGTGCTGCGGTGGAGAGCTCTCGGCGCGCGCCGAGAGCCACTTCACGAACGGTTCGCCTGAGGAGAACAAGATGGCGCTCGACGCTGCGCGCGCTCTCTACAAGCACTATCCGGACATCGTGATCCAGCAGCTCGGCCTCGACAACTGCAAGGACACCATCGTGGGCGACGCCATGCTGCGAGGGGTCTCCGGCGGCGAGCGCAAGCGCGTGACGACGGGCGAGATGCAGTTTGGCAACAAGTACGTCACCTTCATGGACGAGATCAGCACGGGGCTCGACAGTGCCGCAACCTTCGACATCATCACCACGCAGCGCTCGATTGCCAAGAAGTTCCGCAAGACGATCGTCATCGCGCTGCTGCAGCCGTCGCCCGAGGTCTTCGCGCTCTTCGACGACGTGCTCATCCTGAACGACGGTCACGTCATGTATCACGGCCCGCGCGACGCCATCGTCGGGTACTTCCGGGACCTGGGCTTCGCGTGTCCGCCGCGCCGCGACGTCGCCGACTTCCTGCTCGATCTCGGCACGGAGCAGCAGTACCAGTATCAGGTGGAGCTCTCGTCGTCGACATCGCCCGGCGCCTCGGTCATCCACCCGCGCAAGCCGAGCGAGTTTGCCGTCGCGTTCGCGCGGTCGGCCGTGCACGACGCCATGCTGCAGGACCTCCACGGACCGCACGACCCCATGCTGCTACACGACAAGGAGCACCACGTGGACCCACTGCCCGAGTTCCACCAGAGCTTCTGGGAGAGCACGGTGACGCTCATGAGCCGCCAGACCAAGGTCACGATGCGCAACACGGCGTTCCTCAAGGGCCGCGCGATCATGGTCGTCATCATGGGGCTGCTCTACTCGAGCGTCTTCTACCAGTTCGACGTCAAGGACGCGCAGGTGGTCATGGGCATCATCTTCGCCGCCGTGCTCTTCCTCGCGCTCGGTCAAGCGTCGCAGATCCCGACGTTCCTTGCGGCGCGCGACGTGTTCTACAAGCAGCGCGGGGCTAACTTCTTCCGCACGGCGTCGTACGTGCTCTCCAGCTCGGTGAGCCAGCTACCGCTCGCGCTCATGGAGAGCGTGCTCTTCGGCTCGCTTGTGTACTGGATGTGCGGCTTCGTCCCGACGGTGGGCGCCTACCTCATCTTCGAGCTCATGCTCTTCCTCACGAACCTCGCGTTCGCCGCCTGGTTCTTCTTCCTCGCGTCCATGTCCCCCGACCTGCACGTGGCCAAGCCCATCTCGATGGTTTCCGTGCTCTTCTACATCCTCTTCGCGGGCTTCGTCATCGCCAAGGAGCAGATCCCGGACTACTTCATCTGGATCTACTGGATCAACCCCATCGCCTGGTGCGTTCGCAGTCTCTCGGTGAACCAGTACCGCGACGAGCGCTTCGACGTCAACGTCTACGACGGCATGGACTACTACGCGGCCTACGGCAAGAAGATGGGGGTATACTCGCTCAGCCTCTTCGACGTGCCGTCCGAGAAGGAGTGGGTCTGGTACGGCGCGGCCTTCATGGTTTTCTCCTACGTCTTCTTCATGTCGCTCGCGTTCTTCGCGCTCGAGTACCACCGCTTCGAAAGTCCGGAGAACGTCACGGTCGGCAGCACTAGCAGCAGTGACGACGACGATTTTGAAAACAACATTGTCAGCGCTGCTTCCGCCGCGCACTCAGGCTCGAACGAGAACGAGTACGGCCTCGTGGTGACGCCCAAGGAGGTGTCGCCGTCGGGCAGCACCGTGATCCTCGAGGTGACGCACGAGCCGCGCGAGAAGAACTTCGTGCCTGTGACCGTGGCGTTCAAGGACCTGTGGTACTCAGTGCCGGACCCGGCGAACCCGAAGGAGTCGATCGACCTGCTCAAGGGCATCAGCGGCTTCGCGCACCCGGGCACGATGACCGCGCTCATGGGGTCCTCCGGCGCGGGCAAGACAACGCTCATGGATGTGATCGCCGGCCGCAAAACCGGCGGACAGATCCGCGGCGAGATCCTGCTCAACGGCCACGCCGCTACGGATCTCGCCATCCGCCGATGCACGGGCTACTGCGAGCAGATGGATCTGCACTCTGAGGCATCGACGATCCGCGAGGCGCTCACGTTCAGTGCGTTCCTGCGGCAGGGTGCGGACGTACCCGACAGCAAGAAGTTCGATTCGGTGAGCGAGTGCCTCGACCTGCTCGACCTGAACCCGATCGCCGACCAGATCATCCGCGGCAGCTCCGTGGAGCAGATGAAGCGCGTGACGATCGGCGTGGAACTCGCGGCGCAGCCGAGCGTGATCTTCCTGGACGAGCCCACGAGCGGGCTCGACGCGCGCTCAGCCAAGGTCATCATGGACGGTGTCCGCAAGGTGGCCAACACGGGGCGCACGATTGTGTGCACGATCCACCAGCCGTCGACCGAGGTCTTCATGCTCTTCGACAGCCTGCTGCTGCTCAAGCGCGGCGGCGAGACCGTGTTCTTTGGCGACCTTGGTGCGCGCGCGAGCGAGCTCATCCGGTACTTTGCGCGCGTGGACGGTGTGGCACCGCTTGAGGACGGGTACAACCCGGCGACGTGGATGCTCGAGGTGATCGGTGCGGGCGTGGGCGGCAGCAACACGAGTGGCGGCCAGAGCACGGACTTCGTGGCGCTCTTCCGTGCGAGCGACAACAAGCGCGCGCTGGACGTCGAGATGGAGAAGGAGGGTGTGGCGCGGCCGTCGGCAGCGGTCCCGGCACTCGCGTTCGATTCCAAGCGCGCGGCCACGGAGGCGACGCAGATGCGGTTCCTCGTGCGGCGCTTCTTCGCCATGTACTGGCGCACACCGTCGTACAACCTCACGCGCTTCACGATCTCGCTCATCCTGGCGCTGCTCTTCGGGCTCGTCTTCATCGATGCCGAGTACAAGTCGTACCAGGGCATCAACGCGGGCGTCGGCATGGTCTTCATGACGACCGTCTTCATCGGCCTCATCTCATTCAACAGTGTGCTGCCGATCGCGTCCGAGGAGCGTGCGTCGTTCTACCGCGAGCGCGCGGCACAGACGTACAACGCGTTCTGGTACTTTGTCGGCTCGACGCTCGCCGAGATCCCGTACGTGTTCGCGAGCTCGCTGCTCTTCACGGCCGTGTTCTTCCCCATGGTCGGCTTCACGGGCGTCGGCCGCTTCTTCTTCTACTGGCTCAACACGTCGCTGCACGTGCTCCTGCAAACGTACATCGGGCAGTTCCTCGCGTACGCGCTGCCGAGCGTCGAGGTGGCGGCGATCATCGGTGTGCTGCTCAACTCCATCTTCTTCCTCTTCATGGGCTTCAACCCGCCGGGCAACGCCATTCCCACGGGCTACAAGTGGCTCTACCACATCACACCGCAGAAGTACTCGCTCTCGATCCTCACGGCGATTGTCTTTGGCGACTGCGACGACAGCGCTGGCAACAGCAGCAGCAGCAGCGAGATCGGCTGCCAGGTCATGGCCAACACGCCCGTGACGGTCGGGACCAACCTGACGGTCAAGCAGTACGTCGAGAGCGTCTTCCTCATGAAGCACAGCGACATCTGGCGCGACTTCTTCATCATCCTCGTCTTCATCGTCGTCTTCCGCGTGCTCGCCGCGCTCTCGCTGCGCTACATCAACCACCAGAAGAGATAGGCAGATAGGTAGAGATAGATAGATAGATAGAGAGAGAGAGAGAAAGTAGATCGATCGAGATGATGCGTTCTGCAAGTCGATACTGCAACCGAAGCTGGTGATGATTGACACGAAGGCAACAAGATATGATCGCAACATGGTCACTTTGAACCTTATATCGCACTGCACCAGCTTCGACGACAAATTGGACAACCACATCCGACACCTTACGTACAGTCAAAACACGACAGCTCGCTTCCACTCGGAAGATCGTCCTGTCTCAATCAGTACATATAGGTCTGCTTTCTCGCACTGCTCACTATTCGCTCTTCATGATGAGCTGCCGACTGATCGAGGTCGCAGCAAACGCGAAGATGTTGGCGACGACACATGAGTCCAACTGCCTCAAGCTAGGCGCGCGCACATCGCCACCGCTGTGTTGGATGACGCTCAGGAACGCGGTTTTCATGCTTGGCATCGCTCTGTACTTGCACTGTGCTTTCGCGAACGCAGATCGTATTGCCTCGATACCGGCGTCGAAAGCTTGACGCGACTCTGCTGTCGTTCCTTCAGCTCTGGGGGAAAACAAGTTCAAGACTTGAAGCGTGCGGTTCGCCCGCAGCGCCAGCGCGAGCTCTTCCAGCGACTTCGGATCTCTCCCGGAACCAATTGCAAGGTAGCGCAGAGGCTTCGAGTGAACCGAGTCTGCGAGAAGAGCCGCCATCTGCGCGACCGACGCTGCATTGGCGCCGAACGAGTTCAACATGAGAGTGGTGATCTTGCAGCGGCTTTCTCGGTACGCCTTGAGGAGCGGCGAGAAGTCGGTGATCCGGTAGTTGCCAGCCAAGTTCAAGAGTTGCAGGTTCGGGCAACAAGTCAGGATCTCTCGAAAACTCTCGTTCCCGAGCGGATGGCAGGTCAGATTCAGACCTTCGAGGCTGCCTCCGATGATCTGGAGCAGAAGGATCAAGCCTGTTGCAGACATCGCACCGTTCGGGCTAGTTCGATACAACAGTTTGACACGCTGATGCTCGCGGGTAATTCGAGCGCTAGGATCTTCTGGCATTCCCCGACCACACTGCCTCGGAAGTTGCCGTTGCGAGCGAATCGCACTGCTAGAGACCCACCCGAGACCGTACCCAGGGACGACGACGCATGCCCAAGCTGCCAGCCGAATTACCACTTCAAATTCATCCGTGTCGAGAGCGAACGGCACCAGCACCTTCGAGTGAGCAGCCGGATACCCTCGGATGGTTGTGTCGATGCCGATCCGAGCGAACACGCGTGCGTTTTCAGACATCGGTACCTCTAGATACTGCCCGCCTGTTGTCGGTAGTGGTCCATGCTCGACCTCCCACAGATCCTTCCCAGGAGTCGAAGAGTACAAGATGCTCCGAAATACGTCCACATCTTCTTCTGTGATCGCGACATCCTGGAGCCCAAGGCGATCAAGGCGAGCTTCCGAGTCGGTGTGGAATATCCCGAACGCGATCCATGCCCACATGACTCGAGGGTCGCTCGGAACCTCTTGCATAACTCCTAGGTTCACATCCTTCAGATGGGGGGACGACCGCAGCACCGAGCAGAGCGCCGCCACATGGTGGTGTGAGAACGGTGGCCGTTCAAAGTGCAGCGTCTGAAGACGCGGTAGTGCGGGATTCAGCGTCTTCACGGACAGCACACGGTACACGAATGCCTGGAACCCCTCGATTGGTATGCACGAGAATGAGAAGTAGCACGGCTGGATGTACACATGGCGGATTAACAGCTTCTCGGACGCGAAGACATCGGCGAGCTCGTACATCTTCGTCGGCTCAGTCATTCCCATGCCGGACATGCAGATCGTCGAGAGGTCGAACCGAACCGCGGGCGGATCGTCTCGTTTGTCAGGATACGTCGCGACGTCCTTGAGTAGGCGCGGCAGCTTCTGCAGCAGACCCAGCAGCGACCCGGACATCGACAGAGTGATCCCTAGCTCGACTCGCGGCGGCGCATTGCGCGAAGGAGCAAAAAGCGGCAAGGCGCAGAGGCTGTTCACCTCATCCTTGAGGTCGGCAAGCATGCTGCGCTGAGGGTCGCCGACGAGCATCTCGCCGCCGCCCAGAAGGAACGCGCGCAACAGCGCAAGGTAGTCCACGGTTGGGACCATGTCCCCCGTGAAGTCGAGCATGAACTTGGGCGCGCTCGCGTTCTCGAGTTGCTCGAGGCAGTCGAACTCGGTCACGAAGTTCTCTCCGCTGCTGTACCGCGCATTGACCGGCGCCAGAAGCACGGGCTTCCAGAACGCGTCGTAGGCGTCCGCCCACCGGAGCGCTGGGGACGCGCTCAGCCTCGCCACGAGATCCACGAGCGCCCGCGCGCGCGCCGCCCGCTCTGCCGTGTCGACGAACGACGCGCCGTCTCCCATCGGGATGACGAGCCACGAGGCGCGCGGCAGCACCGCGCCCCAGGGCTCTCCGTGCGTCGAGAGCGAGAGCCTCCACTTGAACGGCGCGTTCTCGTGCAGCTTCTTGACGCAGTCGGTCACGAGCGGCCGCGCGAGCAGCTGCGCGTGCGTTGGCAGCGCTGGCGGTGCCATCGAGGTCTCGAGGTACAGTTTCGAAACTCGGAAGTGGGTGTATTTCCTTGGTCAAGCAGCCAAAACCTAGTGAATAGCATGCCGATGGCGGTGCAGTTGGAGGAGACCAATCGGTTCCCTTCCTGATTCTCCCAGTGGCACCAAACCGGCCGCGGTCGAATCAGCGTCTCCGCACGAGCGAGTATGAGAGTATGACGCAGCACGCGTTCGACGCCACCGAGCTCCTGAGACGCCGCTGCTCAAGGGCAGGGAGGCGGCCGACGGCGTGCTCGACCACGTCTGCCTCTTCGTCAGCACTGCAGGTCCGAACTGTGCGAGGTCGTGTGGTAGGGAAGACGGTCTGCTGCGGCAATCGAACCGTTCGCGCTTCCGACCATCGCCTTTCCGAGCAACTTGGCGTACTCTTCGCTCTCGCACTCGTTCGTTGCGAGAATGTATGCAGGAAACACGAGGCAGTCGTAGAGCGCGCCGCCGAGAAGACCACCGATGAGCGGCCCGACGATGTAGACCCAGAAACCTCCTTGCGGGCCAGGGATCGCAACGGACGACCAGCCGGCCATCGCTGCGACGACGCGCGGGCCAAAGTCTCGCGCAGGGTTGAAACCCGCCTGCGAGAGCGGCGCGAGGAAGCTCGCGAGGCAAGCGATTGCAAAGCCGATGAAGAACGGCGCCTGCTGCTTCGTCGGTCGCGCGTGGTTCGCGTCATCTGTGAGCGCGCGGATGAGCAGTACGAGCAGCATCGTGCCGAGCGCCTCGACGATCAGCGCGCCGGTCGCAGTGACGTCGTCCGGCTCGAAGACGCCGCTGCGCACGAGCTGCGGGTTCGGGAAGTACTCACCGAAGAGCATCGCAGAGAGCGTGCTGTTCGCGTCACCTCGTGTGATCCCGTTGCGCTTCTCGTAGCGGGCGATCGCCGAGCTGTAGAGAGCGAGAACGCTGCCACCTGCAGCCATCGCGCCGATCATCTGCGCCGCGATGTACGGGAGCACCTTGCGCTTGGGGAACCGGGCGCGCGAGTACGCGAGTGAGAGTGTCACAGCTGGATTCAGATGTGCGCCGGAGATGTGCGCCGTGAGGAAGCTCGCAAGCGCGATCGCGAAGCCCCAGACAACCGCGACCTGCCAGAAGCCGCTCTGCATGCCGGTCGTGGTGCTCGCGGCGCCGGTTGCGAGCCCGAGGAAGATCATGAACCACGTGCCGATGCACTCGGCGATGCACTCGCGCAGCAGCGAGTGGCCCTGCATGGCGCGGAGAGCCGTTTGCTGCATCTTGGAGCTGCGTCTGATGTGGCTGAAGGTGCTAAAGTCTTGGAATGAATGGAAGTCGAGCGCGGCGCTCGCTGGCGCATGTTGAGTGGCACTGCCGCTTGCCCAGCAGTCGGCGAAGCGGACGACGACCACCCATCACGTTCACCACGCTTCGGTCGAAATCATGCAGCTGCTTGTTGGTGCATATCATGAGTCGTGCCACTCCATGTAACTCCGTGTATGTATGCACCACGCCTCTCGCACCTCGTGATTCATGAAGCGAATGAGCTCCACGCGAGCTCTGGAAACAACGCTGCAGTAGCTTTCAGCGGCGATGACGTGTGTTCGCCTCCGTTGAGGTTGTCAGGCAGGGAAGGCTCGGTTAAACGGGAGGATGAGGAAGTGTCTGCCACGCACTTGACGAGCACTGCGTCCTTGTGCAAATGGGTTCAGGTTCGCGAGGGCGGATGGGCACGCACATCCAGCGCGCCATACCGGCTCCATGCGCCTCGCTTCTGGCTCCGAAGACGCCGCTCGAGTGACAATGAGCTCTGCGAACATGCGATTCGTTCCCGAATCTCGGGTGCGATGTGACCGACGCTGTCGCACCCTCCTCCAGGTGACCAACCAAACCACCCACTCGAACACCGCACCACCTCACTCTTCAATTACCACCACCCGACATAACCGACCATGGCGACCCCAACTCCTGCTGCTACCGCCGCCGCGAGCGCGCTCGTGGCGCCGCAAGTCGAGCGCCTCGAGGCGCCCGAGCTCGCAGAGCTTCTGGTCGCCGACCGCGAGGCCGTCGTGGTCGTGGACGTGCGTGATCCGGGCACCGAGGGCGGCTTCATCCGTGGCGCGCTGAGCGTGCCCAAGACCCAGTTCGACTCGGACGAGTTCCTCGATACGTTCGTGCAGGAGCACGCGGGCGACCAGCTGCTCGTCTTCCACTGCCTCAACAGCAACACGAGAGGTCCGACCG
>JAASFW010000891.1:0-10145 GCA_023334005.1 Globisporangium orthogonon
ACCAATCGTCAGCGAGAGCCTTCCAGTGCTTTCGTAGGTGTGTTTTCTCGTAGTGCAGAGTCGCTTGTCGTGCTCTTGCTTGTTCGCGCTTCTTGCACGCACGATATCGCAGCAGGTTGTTCACTGCTCGTGTCTGACGCAACGAGTTCAGGTGCACTGTGATGATCCGACGATGCTGTTCGTGCTGTTTCGCGTTGCGAACCGCATGTAAGAGGGATGAGAGTGCATGCCGCAATAGTTTGGTCGTGAAATGCTCGTTTGCAACGTTAGTTGCGTATTGTTTTCGTTTCCGTCGCTTCGCGTTCTCCAGCCACTCTGTCAAGCACCTTCTTCTCAAGCAGCAATGCCAAAATTTGACTGCGAGCTCCGTCTTCCTCTTTATCTCTCGATGTGCTGAGATCCACCGCTTCCAGACTGCCCAGTATTTTACGTTCCTTGACCGGTTCACGAACTCTGTCGCTAACTGGTTGAGTCTGAGAGACTTCGCAGCAAGGGCATCGCTGGCAAGTTTTCTTGACCGAGCTCCAGTATGATGTCTCCAGGATGCCACCGCCCGAGTGAGTTTAATGCGCTGCATCCTGTTGGCCACCAATTCCTGCTTCTCTCTCGCCACACACCGACATAACACGGTGTTCTGCCAATTGTAAAATGTCGAGTACTGAAGGTACTCACAGTAGAACGCGCTCGCTTGCACCATTTGGCGCGTGCTCCGAACTTGCTGGTGAGTGAATGCTTGCCATGTGCAGATCGCAAGCTGAAGTAACTTGGAGTGGCGATGCCTCAACGCGAGTTCCCACTGTCTCTTTCTCCTACGTCTAGCACAAGCGTGCCAGTACCATTGTCTTATCGATTTGGTACAAGTTCGAGCCCGGTGCCACATAGTTATATTCCTGAGGCGATGTCGCTTCCGCTTGTGTTCTTCGTAGTACACGAACCAAGCGCAGAAATGCTGCATGAGTCGCTTTTCCGATGCAAACCTCACTGCTTGGTGCTCTTGTTTCTCTTGCTGGCATCGAACTTTTGCAAAGCTGCGCCACCTACAGAAGAGCTTCCGAGTGATTACACGATGACGGATCCTCTGCTTAAGTGTAAGCATTGTATGCATGCGAAGACGCTTGCGAACGGCAATGTACCAGCCGTACAAACACTTCTTGAGCAGTACTGAGAACCTGTAGTTTAGCGCTTTGGCGACTGCTCTCCTCTTCCACTCTGATCTGCTCTTGTAGGTAATCCAATGGCTCAACGCAACATGGAGCCGTCGCGAGGTATCGACTGTGATAGCAAGTTCTTGTTTAACCTGTAACAGCTGCTGCTCGTGAGAGAACTTTGCCCACGATGAGATTGTCGCTTGAAGACGTCGCTCGCTTCGTCGGCGAAGTAGAGTGCTTGTTTTCGTAAAGAGGACGAGCTTCTTGAATGCGATCTGCATCATTTCTCGCACCTTCTTCTTCCGAAAGAGTTTCACAAGACGGCGGTAGCATCGCTTGCGAAGACTGAGGCTGAGCCACACCTTAAAGATTGTTTGCATTCGCCACAAGCGCACATTCGATTGAAATGTCTTCATCAAGCGTCGCAGCCGTGTTTGGTGGACAGTAAGCGACCACCACGCCTCGAAGTGGTACTGAATCACATTCGCGTCACGCTTGCGCTCTCGGGAGGATATCCATATCATGACGGTGTACGCTTTCATCCAAGCCTGGAAGGATAACTGAAGTTTGCGCTTCGAGTGTGCCACAGTCAGAGCCGCGTGCTTTCGCTGTACATCAGCTGCCCGAATTGTGGAACGGCGCCATCTATCGAAGAAAACGCGTGTTGACCGCTGCTGAGATTCCACACGAAAACAACGCAGACAGTAGCTGAGAGAAGCGTTCTGGCGCCAGCGTTTGATGACATAGCGCTGTGAACTTGTTCGCCGCCACTGGGCTGCCTGCGCAGTCCTGAAATCCGTGCGAAGTCTGGTCCACATGCACCAGAAGCGAAGATGCTTCCGCATGATCCACTCGCGATCGGCAAACTCGGCTTGCTGGACGAGTCTGCGTTTGTAGCGACGATGAAGCACAAACGACTTCCATGATTGGAACATGTTTCGCAGAACCCTGTTCAAACGCATCACGCGTATGACCTCTGCTGTTCGCGCTTTCTCTCCAGTGATTTCGTTCACTGCCACCTTCCACCGAGTGAACGCTCGAAACACCAAATGTAGGGATTCTCGGAAGGCTCGACGCAAATCAGATGCCGCACGAATTGGTTGGCCATCACTCGGAGAACGTTCAGGAGACGGGTTTGACTGTGTGTCTGATAACTCTCCTCTCGCTCGCTTGAGATCGTGGTACTGTTGCTTGAGATCTCTCACCCGCCTCTCGTGGTCCGCGCGACTACTAGATCTATCATTTGTTTCGAGGTGTGAGTGTTCAGCGAGCGGTCTTGGGATATCAAGCGTCTTTGCGTCCACATCACTATAGTGTGCTCTGATTTCTGCTGTTTGACTTGACGCGGTATTGTGTTCCAATTGTCGCCTTCTTCGTGGCGTTGTTTGCAGTACATTCACTGGTCTCGATGGTGTGCTACGGTCGGCTTGGCGGAAGAGAAGTTTGATCTCTCGATCATGACATTTCTGCAATGTGAAAAAGACCCTCCACTTCCACGCCGAGAAATACCGCTCGATCATCCGCTTTCGCCAATAGTAAAGCGCGACTACAAGCTGCTGGTCGCTTTCCTCCATCGTTGCTAGCAGCGCGCTCGACATTGATTCCGACAATGAGTAGCTGTCAGGAGACTGCGCTGTGTGGCTTCCGCATCGAGCTGCAGTAGCAACAGACAAGAGGTGCACGCGTCAACCGGAGCAAGACATCACTTGCATCTGCAATGCCAACACTGCCGTACTCGACTGAGAACCGAGCTGCTGCGAGGAACTTTCGATGCTTCTTTCATATCTTGGAATCTCGAGTCTCTGCGTATGCTCAAGGAGGTAAGTAGCACTGCCAGGTATATGAAGCAGTACAGCAGCTGAGCGTAGACAAACGCACGCATGCTTGACGGCGATTCTCTTGAGGAACTCGGGTAGCATCTCGCAAAACACCCCGACAAACTCCGCCGCGTCTCTCGTCGCAAGCAGTCGAGGTGAGTGGAGCTGCGGCTACTCGAATCCTGCTCAAAGCTGTATGGTGCTTGCCTTCATCTTCGCTATCTTCGCTGCCTTCTTCGCTCCATGGGTGCAACCATCCGTGCGACACATTACGCTGCTGCGGCAAGTATCTTGTCGACGCGAGCTCGCGTCCGTGGGAGAAGTGGGGCATGCTCGACAGTAGGCGCGCACGTTCCTGCTCGCTCACAATCACTTGCAAGCGCACCCTGATGTAGACGAAAGCGTCGGTTCAGATTACCCTGACGCTTCGGCAACTTTGCGATCTTCGCTTTGCCGATAATGTGATTGTTGTATTCTCTCAGATGACGAACACTTCAACCGACACTGGATGCACCCTGGTCAGTCGAGTTTGTTGACTCGCTCGAGCCTCTGCTCGCAAGATAGCGAACGTAGATGCCGTTGTAGACAACGTCAAAAAGGACGTTCTGTACCTCGTCGTACACAGTTGTCGGCAGCTTCCGTCCAGGCGTCGTGATCGTCTTCTTGATCTTCTTGCGCTGAACCGCTGTAATAATCTTCACTCGACGCGACTTGATGTACGTGAGGAAAATGTGTATCGCCTTCGCGCGGAACACTTTCGGATCACCTTCCTGCATGACAAACACACACGAGGTATACAACGGCAGAAAGGAGCATGTCGACAGCGCTGTTACGATCCGCATGCTACGATATGATATGAGCAGCGAATGATTCGGCCGCACCTTCTTGAATTCCTCCACAGCGATCCAGAAAGTAACCATATCGTCCGCGAACTCTTTGCGGGCAAACTGCAAGAACTCTGCGCGTCCAGACGGATCTTCCAGCAGCAAGTGCCGAAATTCGTTCAGTCGTCTGTCACAAGCTCAAGCATCTGGATGTGAGCTCTGGATACCTGCTTGAGAACAAAAACGAAACCCATGCATCTCACCTCTCTTGATCGCGTAGTTGCTGCGCAGTATGCTTGATATTTCGCTCGTTTATCTCGAGGTAGATCTGGTCCTCGTGGGTCATGTAGATGCTTTCCCGTTTGGAAACGAATTCGTCAAGCCGCGTGCGCATTTCCTGGACAGATTCGTGGGTGTCGCTCAGACACAAAGATCGAAGCCGCAGCCACTCCTTGCATACGCTCACAGCATCGTTGTACCGTGCCTGGGTATCCTGTTTGGTTCGTACCGAGCATTCTGAAATTGAGATTATCGTGGATGGTACACCTGTGAAGCATTGACGTGTTCGTACCAGCCCAGCTAGGAGCACGGCTACACTGACAACCAAATCTGTGTGTTCAGGCGACAGTACACTCTCGAAGAGCGCCAAAGCGCTTCGTATCGTCTGCACACAAGCCTCCGGGTGGCCGGTCTCCTGCGTCACACCAATCGACTGTAAGCGTCGTCCTTACAAAGCAAGTTGTCGGTAGTTCGCACTCATGATACCATTTGGATCTTCGCAAAACCGATGGAGATCTTGAGCATCGTTGGATGCAACTCCCCGAGGGACTCGCTGACAAGCGTCCGGGTCTGCTCCAAGAGTTCCTTCGCCTTTTCGTACTTCTTTTGAACTATGTACAGATTCGCCAACTCGATTTCGGCTGGATTCGTGAAGATGCTGGCTTCACCTTCCCGAGCTGCGTGTTTTGCAGACGCCACTGGAACGTTGATCTGCATCTGCATGACTTGCTTCTCACGAGCAAGTCGCCTCGTTCGGTTAAACCGCTCGATCTCCGGGTCTTCTTGGCTATGCTGCTTTGATGAAAATGTAGACGAGGGGCGGTGGTCGACATCTGTGCCATCGAGAAGTGCTGCTTGCATCGAAACGACCTGGTCTATGCTCCTGTCGGTAAGATGCTGTAGCGAGGTTACATGTCGTTCAACCACTGTCTCTCGCAGCTCATGACCAACATAAACCTCAGGCTCGAGCTCGTCGAATTGATGATGCCGTCGCTGAGCGAGCTCGTGAAGACGAGCGTGGCATTTGTCACAAAGCACTTGATCGCACTGAGCACATCGTTTTCTTGCTCGGCAACCTTTGCAGTTGTCACATGTTGGGAACTTCTTCCTTCCGGCGGGATCTCCCGGAAGTGGAGCCACCAAACCATGTCGCCGTCCGCGTATTGTAGCTCGCAGAATCTGTTCCCGCTCGATATCAAAAGCTGTTCTTCGCCCCCGATCTTTCTTCAGCGCAAGCTGACGCGCTCCCCACTTGTGAATAGCAGGGTCACTCGCAGGATTATCGACCGAGTCGCCGTCGTCCAAATCATCACCGTCAATGAATGGATCTCGGTCGTCACCATCGCCATCATTTTCAGAGCTTGCCGACGCGGTGCTCTCGAAGGGCTCAACATCGATGTTGTAACTCGTCTCTGGGTCGCTGCTAGTGACTGGCAAATGTACGATCGCGGTAGGTCGCGCTGAACAGAGCATGGCAGTAGTTGGAAGTGGATCACCAAGCATAAAAGGCGGAGTCTCTGCTGATGTGCGATGCATCTTCATGAGTTGCTCGACCACATCTGGGTGCTCGTAGTGGCCCAGATGTCGAAACGAGTCCCAGCCTTTGAAGTCTCGTGTCTGCAAGCTCAACCCAGCCTTGATAAGCAGCTCCAGTGTTGCAGTATCTCCGTGGTAGGAAGCTGCCATGACTCCATTACGTCCGAACCGATTTTGATGTGTCGGAATCGCCTTCTTGTCCAGACAGAAGAGGATATCAGCGCGCGAGCCGAACTCACACGCGATCAAGAACGGAGTGTCGCCGCAGCGATCCTCATAGTTGGGACTGAACGAAGAGTCTTCGAGCAGTTGGCGCATACGAGCCAGATTTCGTTCTCTCATTGCCGCCTCTAGCATCCGCGCTCGTCTCGTGCTCGGCAGTCGCGCTGCTGAAGTAGCAGTAATCGCGATGCCTTGATTTTCTTCCTCTTCCTCATCGACCACCTGAGTGTGCAAGATAGCGCTGGATACTGAGCTGCTGAGCAGCGAGGCGATGTGTGCGAAACCTAGTTTGTTCGCCCACTGCAGCGCGGTTTGCCCTATCAGGTCTTTCACAGTCTTGTCTGCGCCAAAAGCAAGCAGGATCTTCACTGCCTCGAACTGGTTCGAGAGCACCGCCTGCATCAGAGGAGTTCTCGCGTTACCGTTCGGCGCGTTCACACTGGCGCCACTTCGCAGCAGCGCCTTCACAATTTCCAGGCGGCCTTTGTCTGCTGCAAGGTGCAAAGGTCGCACGAAATGCCTGGTTTCGCGGTCCACGTTCACCTTGAACTCCACCAAGATACTCAACGCAACAACGTCGTCTGTCATAACAGACATCAGCAGCGGTGTCATCCCGCTCGACGTCTCCGCGTCCGGTGACGCCCCAAACTCCAGCAGCCTCCGCAGCTCCGAGAGTTTGCCACAGCAGATGGCGGCAAGCACGGGCGTGAAACCGTTCGCGCTCTCGTGGTCCACCAACTGCTCTGCGCAGGAGGACTCGGAAGGACCGAACAAGCTGGCGAAGCGCTCGCAGCGCAGGTCAAACACGGCGCGCTCGACCTTTTTCTGCAGCGACGAGGTCGCAAAGTCGGCCAAACGCTGTCGTCGCGCGCTGCGCTCTGCGGGTAATGCGTCGAGCCGCTGCTTGGCGGCCGCCGCGCGCACCAGCGCCGCTTCTCGCGCTTCAATCCGCGCCTGCAGCTCCTGCAGCCTTTGCGGACCCGAGAGCCCTGGAGTGGACATCAACACGCCGAGGACCTGTGCGCGTCTGCGGGCCGCGTCGGTTGCGCGAAAGACGCGCATGGCCTCCTCGCGCTGCTGCTCCAGATGCCGCCGCGCGGCCTCCTGCACGAGCGCGCGCTCCGCGGCGGCCGAGAGCATTTCCTCGTGCTGCATCTCAGCGCAGCGACGCGCGATCAGCTGCTGCTGGCGCTCTCGAGCCGCGTTCTGCTCGTCCTGTTCGCGCCGTAGCGCGCGGTGTTGGCGCTGCAGCTTCGCCTGCTGGGAGACGTCCATCCGGTCCGGGCGCTCGGAGGTCATGACCAACCACCTCACACTCGCGTTTGAGGTTCAACTGGAAAGTTATCAGGTAAAAAACGCAGCCACTTTTAGATTTGCATATGCAATTTCAAAAAGAAACCTGCTTTGGACAAAGTGGATTGACTTTTTGACAGCGCACGATTCATTTATGGATTAGCTCTTTTTAACGCTCACTTTACGCCGCTTTTCCATTTTTACCGCTCAGTCTCCTTTTCTTCACTATGGGCTTCCAGCCTTGGTTTTCTTGAAGAACGTGCAAGTCCCATGCTCATATCTGGGCGTGCTCTCACATGGCGTCATGGCGACCTATAACAGCGCCGCCGGTCCCGACTCCAGCGCGCCGCTTGCCACGACGTAGCGGTGATGGCTCGAGACCCGCTGGTGCAGCTGCTCGAGTTTGAGATCGACAGTTGATGTGAGAGAAGCTCACGAGCTGGTGGCATTGGGTCTTTTCGCGACGCCGCGTCGCAGATGAGGGCCACCACCACTACTACCTTCTCGAGCGCCCACAGTCGAACATGACGCTCCCGAACCGTCTGCAGTCTTCCTCCCCCACCGGCAGCAGCAGCAGCAGCAGCGCCCTCCCAACGCCCGCGCCGCTCCCCCACGTTCGCTCCCCTGCACCAGGCAGCTCCATGACGCCAGCCGACATCGAGCGCGAAGCCCATCACGAGCTTCTGCCACTGATCCAGCGACTGAAAGCCATGATCGCCCGGCCCGGACGACTGCTCGCCGCCGTAGCACTCGACGACGACGACGGCGACAGCATCGGCATGCTGGCGACGGCGGCAGCGCTCTCGGACGAGCACCGGCTGCTGCTGCGCAAGAAAGCGGCGGCGTTCCAGCGCGCCGAGCTGCGCGGTCTCACGAGCAACTGGCCGCGCTTCGTGGCCACTGCACGCAGCGCTCGCTACACGCGCGTGGACTACATGATGATCAAGCTCGCACTCTTCTACATGCGGCTCTGGAGCCACGTGTGCGCGGTCTGCGTCGACGCCGCGTTCAGCATGCGCGTGGTGGCGCTCGAAGCGCAGAAGCAGTGGCTCGCAGACCTGCAGCGGGAGCGGCGAGGCGGGCCTGCGCTGTCACCCATGCTCGAGGCCCAGAGCCTGGACGCGCTCTCGCGGGGGATCGTGCTCGCACCGAGCAGCACCGCCGGCGCCAGCAGCGCTGCGCTCGCCAAGCGCGCGCGGCTCACGCGCCACTCGAACGAGTTCATGATCGGATGGTTCATTGCGCATAAAGCAAACCCGTACCCGTCCGCCGACGAGCGCTCGCAGATCGCCGACAAGACGGGGCTCACGGAGCAGCAGGTGCGCAACTGGTTCGCCAATATGCGCAAGCGCCACTGGAAGCCGAGCCGCCTGAACGCCAAGAAGCCGCGCTGCCTCCTGGACGTCGTGCTGCGCAAGCACGAAGTGTGAGCGCGCGCGTCTACCCAGGCGGAGCGAGCTGTTGCTGTAGATCATTTCCCTTAAGACTCCGCCTGGCGAAGTAGCCAGCGGCGCGGCGCGGCGCGTGCCCCCGTGGAGCCAATGACAAAGTATTTGCGTGTTGCGCCGCATGTGTCTGCGCTGCACCTTCCCTCTCACACGACGGACGCACGCATGCACGCAGGAGAGAGAGCGAGAATGGGCATCTCTTCGTGTTTCTTCTTACTCGTTTACCACGGTGGAGGCGCGCCTCGCACTCCAGCTGCCGCTTAGTCCTCCTCGATCGTCGGGCGCTCGCCAATCTCGTTGCGCACGTACTTGTACTTGCCGCCCGAGCGGAAGGTGTTGGAGCCCTGCGCGCGCGCCACGGGCGCCAGCGGAGCCGCCTTGATGCCGAACATCTCCTCCTTGTAGGCGTCCGTGAGCCCCGGCCAGACCATCCAGCCAGCGAGCACCGCACCCGGCGCGGCCCACGGCACTGGTCGCGTTTCGCGTCGCGTTCGATGAGAGCGCAGGCTTATAAGTCACGCGATGTGCATGCGCACTCGTAGAGAGAGAGAGAGAGAGAGGGACGCACCGAGCACCTTGGAGTCCTTGGCGAGGTACAGCGCCTGGTTCGTGAGCTTCTCGATGGATCGCGTCGCCATGGTCTCTTCTCGCTCGCGGTGCTACTGCGTGTCTGTGTGTGTGAGGGAGATTTTTGTGTGTGGTTCCGGAGGTGTGCAGTGCGCTTTTCGTCAATACTACAAAAAAAGCTACCGCATACGCGAAATATTCGAAGAGCAGTGCGCATGATCGCAAAATACGCAAAGATCCGAGCTCGCTTTTGCAGTGCCGGCAAGAGCCGGATATTCGAGAACTAGGCCAGGCAGAAACGCGTAATAGGCAGAATCAGTCGTGTCGGCTGCCAAAATTCCAGAAACATGACTCGTGGCCGCCAAATGCCGAGCAGAGCGGCCATGGACGCATGGCGCATCGCCACCCCAGCGGGCGGCCCGCAGCGCGCCCGCCCGGCGCTCGCGCCGCTGCTGGCGCTAATGCGGCTGCTGCTGCTCGCGCTCGTCGCGGCGCGCGTGCTGCCTGCAGGCGCCGCGCTCTCAGCCACCAAGGTCGCGCCGGCGTCGCTGGCAGCTGGAGCCGCAGGCGACGTCGTCGTCGCGTTCACGTCCAGTGTTGAGCTTCCCGTCAACGCGCAGCTGCGCGTGACATTCCCGGACGGCTTCGCCGTGGCGTCGGCCACGACGCAAGCGACGGCCAGCGGATCCTTCGCAACGACTCTCACAGTCGCGGCGGCGACCAGCAACGCGGTGACCGCGACGATCGGCACGGCTGCGATCGCGGCAAACGCTGCATTTGAGTTCACAATATCAAAAGTGACAAACCCAGGAGCCCACACAACCGACTTCTTTGAGATCGTCGCACTCGATGCAGGAGGCGCAGAAACAGATGTAGACAGCCAGGTAGCAGGAGTGACGATCGAGTCGAGGCCGTTCATCGCGGCGTCGGTGGCGCCCGAGTCGCTGGTGGCAGGCGTGGCGGGTCTGGCGCGCGTCAAGTTCACGAGCGCGGTGGCGCTTCCCGTGGCCA
>JAASFW010000892.1:0-10139 GCA_023334005.1 Globisporangium orthogonon
CGCAGTGTCAGTGACCGAAAGTGTCGCTGCTGAAGTGGACTGAGAGTTGAAGTTGCTCCAGCCGGATCGTTCTCCTCTCGTGTTGTGACGAATGCATCTTCATGGGATCGACTCAAGCTGCGAGGTATCCGGGGGTGGAAAGCGATTGAAGATCAGGTCATGTGTGCGAGGTCCGATCGACAGCCTGTCTTCGAGAAGTACAAGCTCTCGTATACTGTAGGATTCTTCACAACGATTTGGTTGCAGGAATCGCGAATTACAATATTTGTCGTTTGCTTTTGCCAAACGATATACATAACAGCAGGCTGGTTGCAAATTATCTCGTATTGGAGGTTATGCGATGCAAGGCTAGCTTGGCAGGGAATTTAGAATGCACGCTTTTTAGAAGGGTATGCCGCTACGGAGAGTTTCTATTTCCTCTGGGTGATTGTGTTTAGCATTTCAAGTTCATTGGTTTGATCCAGTCACTACGAAAACTGCATTCGAAACCTGCTTATCGCATGTGCGCGTACATGCACTTACGACCGTCAAAGCTACCTTCGCGTGATACGATACTTGTGCGTTGAAAACACGCGTCAAACACGCGAGTTTCTCATTTCCAAGCCCAAGTCATTTCGGGTGGTCTGATTATGATTTGTTTGTTTGTTTTTAACAAGACGAGTATTGTACTAGAAAAAAAGAAACCAAACGTCAATTGTGGCAACCTGACAACACATACGGGTCCAGTCTCAAATCGGCCACCAAGCGCTCACATCGCTGTCGCCTCAGCATGAGCAACGCCGCCGATCCCGCAGCTCCTGCTGCTGCTGCTGCCGCCAGCGCGCCGCCACCGCTCGTGTCCGACGACCTGCAGGCGCTGCTCACGCGACTGCAGCTGCGCTGCGTGCTGCGCTCGGCGCGCTCCATGTGGCTCGGACGGCCCATGGCCGTCAAGTTCGAGCTCTCGCTCTCCCACGCGCGCATCCGCATGCAGCCGCTCGCCTCCTCGCCTTCGCCGGCGCGCGACGCGCAGCGGAAACAGCAACGCGAACTCGCGTGGGAGGACGTGCTGGGCGCCCACATCCTCACGCTCGACGGTGACCATGTGGACGCTCCTGTCGCCGACGCCGACGCCACGTTCCTGCTCGGCATCTTCGCATGCCCCGCGCAACGCAAGGACGCGCGCGCGCTCAAGAAGCGCCGCCTGCTCGAGCTGTTCTTCCAGTTCCGCGGCGACCAGCTGGCCGACGTCGAGCAGCTTCGCGCGTGGCTCAACTACCTCGCAGACCCGCGCAGCGTGGCGCAGCGCCGCAAGGCGCAGAGCATCGTGGCGCTCACGCTCCCTGCTGAGCCGCGCACGCCGCGCAAGTTCCTCGTGCTCATCAACCCGGTGGGTGGCGCCGGCAAGGGCGTGCAGACGTACGAGCGCAAGGTCGCTCCTGTGTTCAAGTACGCCAGCATTGACGCGCGCGTGGAGATCACGACGCACGCCGGGCACGCCAGCGAGCTCATCAAGAGCCTGCCGCTCGGCGTCTACGACTGCGTGCTGTCGGTGGGCGGTGACGGTAGTCTGAGCGAGAGTACGTGCGTGCACTGCAGCAGTAGTTTGTCTGATTATGTATGTCAGTAGGCCACTAACGTGGCTCCCTTCCAGTCACACAGGGCTTGATGACACGGTCCGACTGGAACTACGCGATCCGACAGCCGCTCGGGGTCGTGCCGACAGGCTCGGGCAACGGCCTCGCGCACTCGATCCTGCACCAGAGCGCAGAGAAGGCGACGGCGCTGAACGCGGCGTTCGTGCTCGCGAAGGGCGCGCCGCAGGACATCGACATCGCGTCCGTGCGCAACGACCAGGGCGAGACCATGTACTCGTTCCTGTCGCTTGAGTGGGCGGCCATCGCGGACGTGGACTTGCGCTCGGAGAAGCTGCGTGCGCTCGGCAGCCTGCGCTTCGGTGTGGGCTTCGGCCACCACATCTTCTTCTCGCGCAAGAGCTACGCGGGCACACTCACGTACCTCGAGGACGAGGACGAGAACGTACCGCCGCCACCGCGCTACTTTGACGTACACGACCCAGCGTCCGCCGCGCGCCCGGTGCTGGACCTGATTGACACGTGCGCGTCGCGTGACGACGCGGCGACGCTCAGCGGCACGTGGCGCGAGGTCAAGGGCCGCTTCCACCTGCTCTGGGTCATGAGCATCTCGCACGCGGCAGGCGATGCGCTCGTGGCACCCACCGCGCGGCTCGACGATGGTTATCTCTACATCACGTATATGGACGCGGCGCATTCGTCGCGTGCGGCACTCGCGCCCGTGCTGCTCGCGATGGAGCGCGGCGAGCACGTCCGGCGCGACGCCGTGCGCCACGTGCGCACGCGCGCGTACAAGCTCGCGCCGGACCGCGCTGAGGACGCGCTCTGCGTCGACGGCGAGCTCTTTGCGGGCCCAGCGCTCGTGTCCCAGGTGCACCGCGGACTCGGCCGCGTCATGGCGCTTGAGCGCGAGAAAGCGTAGGTGTCTTCTTGTATGTAAATGATGGTGTAGGAGGAAGACGTGACGCAACGAGAGAGGTGGAAGTCGCCTTTGGTAAGTTAACGGCGTTGAGAGCAGCCAGTCAACCACCGCCATCGTCGTCGTCTTCTGCGCATGGCGCGTGCGTCAGTTCTTGCGCGTCGGCCGGTCCTGCATGTCGCGCAGTCGCCGCTTGCGCGCGCGCTCGAGGCGCTGCTCCTGGCTCAGCGGCTTGCGCGGCCCGACCGTCACGATGTTGCTCTTCCGGTCGGTCCCGGTCTTGGTCTTCGCGCTCGCCTTCTTAGGCGTGTGCTTCTGGTGCTCGGCGGCGGCGGCCGTGTCTTTGCTATTGTCAGAGTCCGAGCCTGAGTCGTCATCCGATGCCGCCGCGCGCTCGTCCACGACGTAGAGGTGGCGGCGGCACGGACAGCAGGCGTATTGCAGGCAGCCCATGCGCACGCGGATCGCCTCCTCCTGGCGCTTGCGTTTGGCTGCGAGCGCCGCCGCGTCGCGCTGCGCCTTGGAGGCGTCCTCGCTGCTGCCGGCGTCGCCTGTCGCATTCGCAGCAGCGCTGAGTCGCGCGAGCTCCCGTTCCTTCTCGGCGTGAAGCTCCTCGATCTTGCGGCGCCACCAGGTCTCGCCCATCGTGTGCAGGCGCATGTTCTGCTGGATGCGGAACGCCGGGTACAGCAGGCTCGGGAAGAGCGCGTGGAGTTGCTTGAACTCGCCAAAGTCGATCTTGCCGTCGCCGTCGAAGTCGAAGCTCGCCAGCGCCTGCTTCATGTTGCTCGTGGGGCCGTCCTCATGCAGAATCTCGAGTAGGTGCGTGAGCTCCGGCCCCTCGATCGTGCCGTTGCGGTCGCTGTCGAACACGTTGAAGCAGACTACAAGGACCCCAGGCGTCAGGACAGCACCGCAGCATGGGCCACGCAGGCATGCAACCACATTTTCTTCTTCTCGCAACGGCGTACACTTGAGCATCTCCTCCTTGCTCAGGACGCAGAACTTGCCGAGCGCATCGACGTACTCGCTGAAGTCAAGCACGCCGCTGTTGTCCTCATCTTTGCAAAGCACGAACGCATTGTGACTACGCAAGCCACCTCGACGTCGCGGCCGCAGTCGTTGCGAGCGTACCGATGAGCGCGAAGATCGCGTCGCCAAACTCCGAGTTCTTCTCGTCCACCGACTTGTAGAACTCGGAGCGGTCGATCGTGCCGCTCTTGCTGCAGCGCGCAGGCGATCGATGACGGATGAGACGGCAGCCCCACTGCTAGACTACCTGCTGCCCACACGAACTGACTGCGGCCGCAGCAGAGAGAGAGAGAGAGAGAGAGAGAGAGAGAGAGCTGAAGTTCGTGCGCTGCTCCGCACACGCAAAGCAGGGCGGGCGCTCGCACCTCCTGGTCGAAGTGCGAGAAGCGCTTGAAGAGCGTGTGCAGGTCTGCGTCCTTGACTGCGAGCATCCCACCCGCTCACTCACTCGCTCGTCCTGACCGCCAAGCCACGCTCAGGCAAGCAGACGCACGTACGCTTGAGCTTGGTGATGCACTGGAGCATGCGCTCGTCCGGCACAGGAACCTGCACACTCAGCATGCCGCCCATCGCTGTCTTCGCGCTCGTGGGACATAGACTGGTCAGGGTCAGGCGAGTCCCGGCTTGGGTTCATTCTAGGATTTTCCGAGCGGCTTCAGGGCTTGTTATGGGCCGCTCCAAGCCGCTCGTCGTGCAGCGCAAGCGGCCGCGCGCCGCCGTCCCCGGCGCCGCTGACGGCGAGGTGGACGCCAGCAGCGCCAGCCATCACGGCGGGAGCAGCAGCGAAGCTCGCGCCATGAACGACTCCCGCGGCGCCAACAGCAGCGGCGGTGTCATCGAGAGCGAAGGTGATGACGCCAACAACGACGAAGAAGCCGACGAAGGCGAAGGTGGCCAGCGGCGCGCGCGCAAGCAGCGCAGGTTCGTCTTCCGACATGTCGATACGCTCGCCGCGGCGCTCGACGGTCGCGTGCGTGTGCCGCTGACGTTCCGGGGCGCGTGGACCTCCGAGCGCCGCGCTGATGCGCTGTGGCTCAAGTGGGCGCTGCAGCCGGACGTCCACGCGGCGCTGGCGGCTGCGCTCGAGCGGCTGCGTGAAGCTGCTCGAAACAACGAGAGCGCTGGTGGTGCTGTCGTCGGCGTTGAGGTGAGCGGGGAGTCAGGACTCGTGACACTGCGCGCGAACGACGGCGGCGGCGGTGGTGTAGCAGAAGCGACAAACATGCGGCTCGACGAGCTCTTCCCCGGCGCCGGCCTCGAGTGGCAGGCGCAGCTCGTGAGACTCGTGGACGACGAACTGCTGCTGCTGGAGATCGTGCAGCGCGCAAGTGACAGCGCGAAGAAACGCAGCAAGGCGAGTGCGTTCGAGCTGCGCGCTGGCGTCGCGTGGCGCGCGTACGAGAAGATCCCGCGGAAGTCGCTGCGCCAAGAGTTCCCGCGCTCCTATCAACGCCACAGCACTCACTTCAGGATGCAGCAAGTGATGCTATGGCTGCTCGCGAAGGCGCGAGAGGCAGACAGCCAGCAATGCGAGTACCAGTACTGGCGCGAGATCGACGAGCTCTACAAGAGCACCTTCACGAGCGAGGGCGTACGGGACGAGACGTTCGATATCCACGATTTCTACGCGCGTATCAACGTCCCGCGGCAGCTGCAGCGGGACACGAGCAACTACGATAGAGCGAGTGTGTACAGTGGCGCTGCCGAGGCGCTCTTGCCAAGCCTGCGGCCGTACCAGAAGGCTGCCGTGTCCTGGATGCTCGCGAGAGAGACCCGTGAGCTGCTGCCGCGCGCAGAACAGAGTATGCTGGTGCGATTTCCTCGTCACGACAATGAGATTCGTTACGACCCGTTCCGCGCGCGCTTCTACGAGACGATCGACGCTTCCAGGGGCGTTATCACCGAGAGCTCTGACCCGTACATTGCTGTCACCACTGCTTCCGACCTCTCGGCTGTCCGTGGTGGGATTCTCGCGGACGAGATGGGGTTGGGGAAGACGGTGGAGGTGATCACCCTAGTGTTAAGCAACCCGTGGAACGGATCGAGCCCGTTGCTGCTCTCGCACCATGATCCTCCAGAGAGATCAGAGTCCAACGAGCGCGGATGTATCTGCGGGAGCGAGGTGGACGAAGAGTGCGGCTGGATCCAGTGCGCTTTCTGCATGCTTTGGCACCACCGACTGTGCACTGGGCATCGCACGGAGGTTGTCGACGAGTTCATCTGCTTCCATTGCCAGCCCGTGCAAAAGCCCACATTCGCCTGCAAGACGACACTGATCGTGTCGCCGGAGTCCATTCTCGACCAGTGGGAAATGGAGCTGCAGCGCCACGTCAAGCCTGGTGTCTTGAAGGTGCTGCGGTATCCTGGAGTGAAAGCAATTCGCCGGAGTCTCGAATATCTCGGTCGACCCGCAGCGGCATGGCAGATCCTCGCAAACGCTGGTATGTACCTGGCGTCGTTCGACGTCGTGCTTACGACGTACGAAGTGCTCAGCGCGGACCTGCTGTACTTGCCGAACGACGCGGCGCAGGAGAGACGTGCCAGCACGCGTCGAAAGAAGAAGGTGTATGCGCACATTTCGTCGCCGCTGGTGTGTCTTCAGTTCTGGCGTGTCTGCATGGACGAAGCGCAGCTCGGCGTTGAGAACACGCAGCTCAAATCAGCGCTGACGGTCGCACAACTGAGCGCCGAGATGAAGTGGGTGGTGACAGGCACGCCATTCTCGACACAGGTGGGGGATCTCTTTGGCTGCCTCAAGTTTCTTCGGCTTGCTCCGTTCGATGACGACGACATCGGTGCCGTGATGTTCGACAATGTCATCAAGAACAACTTCCTTCGAGGTGCGACCGACCGCCTCCTGGACGTCTTGCTATGGGATGGCCAGAGCGACGGCAGTGAGCGGCATGGCGGCGGAGGGTTGCTGTGGCGCACGAACAAGCGAGACGTGCGGCAGCAGCTGGGGCTGCTTGAGCAGAAGACGGAGGTAATCTGGTGCCGCTTGACAGAGATCGAGCGCCACTTCTACAACGAGCATGAGAATGCGATTGTAAAGAAAGTGAAGGAGTATCAGCGACGGCAGTCGAGCGAAACTGCGAGTAGCACGGGCGTCACGGACGCGATCTGGCAGGATCTGCTGGGGCTGCGGCAGATCTGTTGCCACCCGAAGATCGGAACTTCGCGCAATGGCTCTGCGCTCTCGCTCCGAGGGTTAGCAGGAGCAAGCAGCGGCGATCATGGAGTGCTGTCGATGGACGCTTTCCTGAAGGAGCTGATCGTAAAGTGCAAGCGCGAGTGCGAAGAGGGACAGCGCAAGTTCATCGCTGCTCAGAACGCACTCGCGTCTATCCACTTGATCAAGCAAGAGCGGCCGACCGCGATTCTCAAGTACCTCGTGTCGATTAACGAGATCAAGAAAAACTGGGAGCTCTTCCGCGCAGACTTGCTCCCGCGGCTGCACATCCTCGAGAACCTTGCGCGTTGTGTTCGCGCTGTGTTCGACATTCCTGCCACCGATGCGAGTCTCGAAGACGGTCTTACTGCCGCCGACAACGCGAGCTTGGTGCGACGAGAACTGAGTGTTGTAGAGAGCGAAGTGAGCGAGAACTCGAGCAACCCGAAGGTGGACAGTTTGCTCCCGAATCTGCCTGCGCTCGCCCGCACCATCAAAGTGGATACGTCTGAGGAAGCGATGCGCGAGCACGCTGACGTCGACGCGATCGCTCGCGAGTGCGAGATGCTCGACATATGCGCACAGAAGATCAAGCGCTTTTATCTGTACCAAGTGGAAGCTTCGCACCAGTCGGCGTTGATCGCGTTCCAAGCGATCGTGAAGAAGGTCGAGGAAGATATGATGTCGAGATCGTCACACCCGATGGAAGCGTCAAAGCGGACCGTGCTGTGCGACAGCAGTCTGTGGTGGCTCGCTGCACTTGCTGCTCTGGAACAACACGACCCAGAACTTGCGGACTCCTTTGTCTATCGCCTTCGCTCGCGGCTGCTGGCGTTCAGCACACCGTGGGCGTTCCGATTCTGTAACCAATTCACCAGCATCGGCGGCTTCCGACTTGTGTTCCTAAACGAGCTAGAGGAGCTGGCAAAGAAGCGCAAGACGTTGTATGAGAAGCTCCAGCAGCTGAGCACCAAGCCGACAACGAAGAGGGATGTCGAGCTGTCGGGGAACTGCATGAAGTGTCGCGATGGTCGCACTGGACCGCCATGCGACCACTGCAAGCTGTACAACGAGCTCGAGGCATTCAAGCGGCACCTCGTTGGGTTCGACAGCAACGTACCCGAGAGGCTTGAGAGCATCTTCGCAGACTCGAAATCCTTCGGAAGTGGGAACGAGGGCGATACAGACGAACTAGACGACGATGGCACGAACACAGACAAGGAGAACGAAGGCGAGATTGTCAACGCTACGTCGTCATCCTCGACGTCACTGATACTTGAGATCTTCCGCGAGATCGCAAGCATCACCCGATCTGTTGCTAAGGAGTATGAGGATCTGAACACGCCGTCGCCACAGGACGGACTGCGCGCGGAGATCGAGTTCTGGAACCAGGTACAGAGAGAGTGGAACGCCGCGAAAAAACTGTTCCAGGTGCAGCACCAGCGCCTTGGCGGACTCGACGAGCTCGAGATGGCGACGATGCAAATCCGTCTGCTCTTGGAAGGCGAGGTCGTGAACTCGAAAGCCGAGAGAGAGTACAAGATCGTTGCGGGAGAGGTCCCAGCGAAGCTCATGAAGTTCGAGAGCGAGCGTGTGGTCGGTGAGCTTGAGATGCAAGCAAAGATGGCGCGTCTTCGCTTCCTGTCACAGCTAGGAGCGCAGCATCAGTCATCAGCCAATGCAGCAGCAAACGCTCCAGCATCTGAAGTCACGAACAAGAACGTGTGCGCAGTCTGCTTGGAAGCGATGGCGAACGAGCGCGTGATGTTGCCGTGCGCGCATGTGTTCTGCAAGAGTTGTATTCAGAAGCTGATGAAGCAGCACGGAGGGAGCGGGAGCGTCAGGTGTCCGACGTGCCGCGTCACGTGCAGCGCGTCGAAAGTCGCAGTTGTGTTTGAGGACGCAGAGAGTGTGAAGGCGATGCTTGCTGCCACAAAGCGAAGCTCGCAGTCGACGCGGCCTGAGGCAGACACGCACATCCGACTTCGACATAGCGGCTACGGATCCAAGCTAGATGCTGTGGCGCGCCGCGTACAGGCGCTAGCGCAAGAGAACATGCATGTCAAGTGCCTGCTCTTCACACAGTGGCAACACATGATGAGCATCGTCGCGGGCCATCTTCGCCAGAATGGGATCACGTGCTTGACGTACACAACGAAGAAGGAATTCCCGCGTGTGATGCAGCAGTTCAAGCAGTGTCTCAAGCCGTGCGTGCTTGCATTGCCGTTCAAGATCGGCGCGAACGGGCTCAATCTGGTCGAGGCGACCGAGGTGCTGCTGGTCGAGCCGCTGCTGAACACGAGCATCGAAGCGCAGGCGATCAACCGCGTGCATCGCATCGGGCAGACCAAGCAGACACGCGTGCACCGCTTTGTGGTCGACAACTCGGTGGAGGAGCGCATCTACTGGCTCGGACACAAGAAGAAGACGAAGCGAGCATCGATACACCAGGATGGTGCTGGTGCTTCTGCTACCGAGCGCGATTGTGCAGCACTTGTGGCTGGGGATGAAGAAGAGAAGGAGAACACAGACAGCGACAGCCACGACGCTGACAGCGCGGTCGAACGAGCACCATCGAAGAAGGAAAAGGAGAAGCTGAGTTTGAGTGAGCTGCACGTGCTTCTGGACGGGAAGCTGAGCGGGATTCAAGAAAGTGGCGAAGACGCCGATGACAACGAGGAGAAGGAAGACAGCGAGAGAGAGCTACATCCGTTCTGGCAGGAGCAGGTCGTGCTGGACGGCCGAACGGTGGCGCGACTCGATGCAAAACTGGTTCTCGAGAGGCGAGAGGCGGCGGAGCGCCGCGAGCACGCGCAGAATGCGGAGCAAGAGGAGCGAGCGTCGTCGCCGCCGCCGCCGCTGACGCATTTGTTCGACCTCGAGCTCAACGTTGTTGTGGCGAATGCGGTCGTGAAGCTGGCGCACGAGTCGACGCTGGAGCAGACCCACGCGATCTCGACGGAGCTGCTGGCGTTCCACCGCGCGCGACTGCAAGAAGAACTCGGCGTGTGGCACGCTACACTGTCGAGTGGAGTCAAATGACAGGATTTTGCAGACATGATAATTACATTGCGTTGCCATCACAAAGTGAATACTAAAGCTCCTTTTCGAGCTCGATGGAGATGCTGCCATGGTCTGTTCAGCCACGCGTTGGATCCGCTACAACAGCAGACACCCAAGCCAGAACAACTTCAACTCTCAGTCCACTTCAGCAGCGACACTTTCGGTCACTGACACTGCGCACATGCCTCACCTCGCCAACCAACGCCAGCACACTAGCTGCTCATCTCTCCACCAACCACATCGACACCGATCCGACTCGCGCGCAACTCACGCCGCGGCGATCGCTCTCCGCAGCGACGTCTCGACCGCCGCCAGATCGCTCTCCAGCGCGTCCAGCCTCGCCTGCGTCTCCGTGCGGGTCTCCTCGATCCACTGCTCGAGC
>JAASFW010000893.1:0-10123 GCA_023334005.1 Globisporangium orthogonon
GCGCTCGTTACTGGCGCAGACGTTTGAACGCCAGGTGAGATGAGGCGATGCACCGAGTCGTAAAGGAAACATTGTCTACATTGCCGGCTACTGATACCTGATAAATACTAGCAAACAAACAAACTTGCACATCAAACGCGCGCGCGAGTACATCGACTGATCGGCTGGTGGTGGTGGTGCAGACTCCGCAAGATTCGCGAGACCGGAGCTGCTCGAGGAACCGCGCTCATTGTACGACGCGACGCTGAGGAAGCACTGACGCCGGCGCGCATGAGAATCGAAACTACGCCGCTGTGACCGTTTCGGTGTGCAGACTCGAGTGGCGTGATGCCGCGCGACGTAGGGATCCCGGCGATCGCGCCTGCTTCCAACAGCGCTTTGGCGACCTCCGCGTGGCCGTTCTGGCATGCGAGATACAGCGGTGTGACGCCACTGTTGTTTGCGCAGTTGACCGTCGCGTCGGCGTCGAGGAGCGCGTTGGTGACCTCCAGGTGGCCGTTCTGTGAGGCGATGCTAAGCGGTGTCGTCCCGTTCGCGTTTGCTGCGTCCGGCTTGGCACCGTTTGCCAGCAAGAGCCGCACAATAGCTGCGTGTCCATTCTGCGACGCGATGTACAGTGGCGTGATGCCAAAGTGGTCGGCGGAGTTCACGAACGCGCCACTTGCAAGCAGACGCTGAGCGATCGTGTAGTGGCCGTTCTGGGAGGCGATGTAGAGCGGTGTGACGCCGTTCCGCTTTGCGAGGTTCACCCGCGCCTTAGCGTCGAGCAACGCGTCGATGACGTCGCCGTGACCGTTCTGAGCAGCGATTGCGAGAGCTGTCGTGCCATTGGCGTTCGCCAAGTCGATACTTGCGCCGTGTGCGAGCAACTCCTTGACAACACGGACGTGTCCATTCTGAGCCGCGACGAAGAGAGACGTTGCGCCGCTTGCTCGTGCAAAGTTGATATTGATGTTGACAGTGGTGTTCGCAGTGAGGAGTACTTGAGCTGCGTCGTGTGAACCGTTTTGAGCCGCAAGGTAGAGCGCCGTGACATCAAATGCGTTGACCATGTTGGCGTCCGCACCGGCGTCCAGAAGGCTGCGGATACGGTCCGCGGACTCGCCGTTCTGGCACGCAAGCAGTAGCTCGAGAGTCGCGGCAACGGGTGACAACACTGCGGCAACTTGTTGGGGAACTGTCGAGGGCATGGTGTAGCTGGGGGTGACGCAGTTCATCGAGTTTGAATCGGCTGTGTGGAGGAGGAGGGAAGGAAGGACCCGATACCAGTCGATCGATGCACACGCGAAGGAGAATTGCAGAGTGACGCGTGAGCCACGAAAGCTCTCGCACCCACGCATCAGCCATGTGGCTGCCGATTTCGCGTTTCTCGGGGTCCGCTTCAAGAACTGCAGCGAGGTTTTGCACCTCGCCTCCAATCTCCCATCCTCCCTCTCTTCACACGCACGCTCGCTCGCTTGCTCGCGTCATGCGTGCTGCGTGAGCGAGTTGTCGTGCTTGCTTTGTTTCCGCACCGCGAGTCATTGTTTACTGCTGGTGCACGTGCGGATCAGACGCGCGAGTTGCTGGATTATGAATTCACAGGTCGAGTAAGGTGGACCCATCAATTGCAAGAGGATTCGGTGGCGTAAAGGGAATGTCATCACAGACTGTTTGATTGATTCCTGCCTCATTCGGGGACAGCAGTGCTTTCGTCTCCCACTCGCATTCACTTTCGTTTGCGTAAATGTGCTAATGTATTGGAGCAGGAAACTTGATCGAGGATGTTCAAGTGTAGGGTCGCGATCGATCTGAGATGCGCCAGCTGTATGTCGCATACGGGTGCTGCAGTTGTATGATATTCAGTATGTCGTGTAGGGACACCATCCCCATCCCATCCCATCAACGAATTGGTATGAAGCAAAACAAATATAAAAATGCGTAGTGTGTGCCGCACACTGTTGCCCACCATGCATTTGTTGTCTTTATTTCGCGATGGTGCTGAAAAGTATGCAAGTGTGTGCTGCAGTGTTTGCTGCGTTCCTGCAACTAGCTTGGTTTCTGAGGAAATACCAATTCAAGTGAACAAGCAAAATGAGCTGAATAAGCCGACGAATCCGAATGCATTTGTGGCCACCAAATGCACTTCGATCTCCACCTTTGTCTTGAAATTCTTGCATTCGTTAAAACAGAAGAAATTGATCCTAAAGTAACACCCAGAAAGAGAAAGACTTAGACTGGCCGTTTTTTGTCTGCATTGAAAGAACGTTCACAGAAAGTATGCAGCTAATGATGTACTCATTAGCACAAAAGAACATTCCTGAAAAATGAAAGCATTCTTTTCGCAATTTTTGATTGTCAAAACAAAGGACCGTGTCTGCCAACCTTAAAAGTATTACAACCTGAAAGCGAGCGACTAATTTAGATTGTGCTCGTGAAGAAATGGGTAGTGAAGAAATGGAGGCGCAAGCTTTACTTCTGTTTCTTCACTACCGAACAGCTTATAGTCGACATTGAGGGCGACATGCTTGCACCGAACTCGCCGAGCTTGTACGATGATGCGTAGCGGAGAATGAACAGGACGAGCACGCGCAAGGATCTCGCTTGAAACTCACTCCTGTGCATCCCATTAACTCAGGACAGGCAGAGTCGAAAGGCACCCAGTCCGCCACACTGCGCGACTCTCGGTCTCCGAGACTGTCGAGTGTCGTCATCAACATCGTGGATGCGTTGCCGGGTTGACAAACCGAACCCAATGCTCGTTGCGATCGAAGAAGGATCTACAAGCCACCACCCGCGCACGTACTCGCTCACCCGAGTCTCACGTTCTTATGCAGACACCGTACAGAAGGAGCGGTCAAATAGCAAAGATTGGGCGTCGAACGACACGACACGACACGACACGACACGTGATCGTGGTTGTGATCGTTTGAAAATAGACGTCCAAGAGGGCTAATGCCGCTTGTGTTTGACGCGACGCGGCACCGTGGTCGGCGCACCTGCTGCTGCTCCACGTGGTTGTCGGTCCTCTCAAGCACGTCTCCGCACTCTACATCCGTGCCGATGCGATTCGAATCTTTCTTCGGCTCGGCGCGAGCAATCTCGATCCGAGCACGCGGCTTTCAACGCCGCCAGTGCCGAGAAGTCCCAATGGCGGCGCTCTGGATGATCGTTGGCGTTGTGCGCAACGCCGCGCTTAGCAGTGCGCTCGCGTGGCTCGCGACATTCCTCTGCAGTCTCGGCAACGTGTTTACGCTGGCTCCAGTGCGAGAGCAATCGTACTCGGCATTCATCGCTGCTATCATTGCTTGGACCCACCTGCTCCTCAGCTTAGTGACACTCGTCACGTTGGCACTTGTGCTTCAGTCTCAACGCTTTCTCGACGCACCAGATATTCCCCCGACATTTCGACACTGTTTCTGGAAGCTCGCCAAGCGCACGCACCGTCAGTTTCTCGGCTCGCTCGTGCTCATGGTCTCGGCAACATATTTGCTCGGTACAGGGTCGTCAAGTCTCCATGCCATGAAGCTCGAGTACTACCTGAACTGCCTTCTCAGCCACCTCTTCACGACGTACGCCGATCTCATTACGCGGCGGATTGTGCGCGACGAAACAGTGCAAGGGAGGAAGTACGCGAAAGCAAAGGGACAGCAAGGCGGCCATCTTGAAAACACAGCCGTGATAGCTTCTCAACGAAAGCGGACTACTCTCTGCTGTCGCTACTGGCAGCATTTCGCTCGCACGTCCCCCATGACGCTGTTTGTGATCACGGCGGGTTGTTTCGTGCACGCTGTCAGTTTTGTGCCGCGCACACTCATTCAGCAGCACTTCGAGCTTTTTGTGATCGGCAGCACCTTGTTCAAAGTTTCTGCCCAAGAAATTGCCAAATGGATATCACTCAAGCGGACGGTCAGGGACATCCGCATTATGTGCGTTGCCGTTGGAATCCCCACAGTGCTCATCGACACTCAGATCCGAGTGGCATTGCAATCTGTCGATAACAGCACGGCGACACTGGAGGGAACATTCCTCATGGCATTGCTTGAGATCGCGATGCGCGTGGGCAAAATCGGTCTCGTCAAGCTGGAGCTTCGTCGTGTGGATGCTTCGCGCGCGATCAGACACATCTCCGTTGTGCCCGCACCATCATCAGCGATCTCCGCTCCGGTTCCGCCAACAGCTCTGCGCGATGAAGTAGAGAAAAGAAAGCGCAAGATCCTTGCGTTCCAGAGCGCAGAGAGCTACGCAGACATGTCGGGGGAGTTCATTGCAATCGGCTGTTCGGCTTCGATCGTGTACTTCCTGGGCACGCACCCGAAGTATTCCCTCGGTAACATCGAACGAGACAACGGCAACCGAGGCGGCAATCAGCATTATATCGATAAAGCGTTTGTGTCTAGTCACCTCCTGGCAGCATTTTTCCAACTCGGTGTCGAGGTTGTCGTGGACTGGCTGTCTGTGATGCTCGAGACCTGCGGCGGCTTGGATTTCAAAGACCTACTCAAGCACCGAGCGTTCCTCGCGTCGTTCTTCATGACCCTCGCAATCGCCAACATCCAAACTTCTGTGGTCGTGTACGCGATGTGGGACTGAACCGACCGTGGCGCGCACTAGCCAAATTCAAGACTCTAGTGCATCAGGCTTCATAAGCATCGGGGACTTCTTTGCCGACGACTGTTCTTCAAGCCGCTCTACAACGGACTGAATCTTGATCCGGCGCAGTGGGTCAGAGGCGCACATCATCTCTATGAGATCCCACTGGTCGTCGGTCACTGTCGATGGATGTGGTGGCAATCGGCCATGCTTGACATGGAATCGAACAGCGGCATCGACAGCACCTCCCCACGGCGCCGCGTCGGTCGCCGCCTCAATGATGCACATGCCGAGCGAGTAGATATCCGACGCCTTGGTCGCCTGCTTTCCTTGCAAGACTTCCGGTGATTTCCAGTGCTGAGCACCTTGCACCTTCAGGTCGATTCTGATCTCTGCACTGTTTGGAATGCTGCTCAGACCAAAGTCTGTCAATTTGGCTCTTCCGTCGGAGCTGACCAGGAAGTTGTCGCACTTGAGATCGTTGTGGATGATATTCAGCTCGTGGAGATACTGGAGACCGAGTGCGACCTCGTACAGCAGCTGCCATAATCGCTCGAATCGATCTTCGAGACGGTTCAGGAATGTTCGAAGCGTCCCTTTCGAGGCGTACTCGCACACGAAGAAGCGTTTTCCGATGTTGCACGCGCCGTAGAGTTTGACCACGTGTGGGTGATTCAATGGGAACCACACGCGCAACTCATGGCGGAACAGATCCAGCCCATTCGCTTCGTCCGCGTAGCCCATCAGCTTGACTACTACCGGCGATCCCAGCCAACTCCCGTGATAAACTGCTCCAAAGGACCCTGCGCTGATGTACCCGTCCGATTGGAAGCTCAGCTCGTGCATTGGGATGAACCACGGCGGGTGTGCGCTCTCTCGCACTCGCCGATCAACCATGACAAACCTGGATGGATTGAACTTCTCGTTCAATTGCTTCGACTCGAAGCAAAGCAGGTTGACTCCTTTTCCAGCCCCAGCCGCTCCATCATCGCTGATTTTTACGCCTCTTTGCTCTGTGCTACTGCTTTTGTGGTGAAGACTCAGCAGTTCTTCTTGCTTGACCCAATCGTGGATCGAATCCGCCGCTCCCGGGAGACGAAGTAGCTCAAGAATTTCGTCGATCTGTTTGTGAAACACGTGAGCTTCGAGAGTTGCTTTCTGGCTTCGTATCTGCTGATTAATGGAGTTCTCCGTGACTGCCACTCGCAAAAAGGCATCGAAGGCGAGCAACACCTCGCAAAATCTCGACATCGACGCATCTGTTGGTAGCTTGTGCAGCTCTTTCAAGCGGAGATGAACGTCTGCAAGGCGAGCTTGAATGTAGAGCACAGACGGCCGTCTGCGTCTGCACAGCATGCCTTTCGCTCGCAGCCGTGCGAGGAAATCTTCCGGTGACGAGCCGAGTCTCAAAAAACCATTGCAAACCACACCAGATGAAACATCGCAATCCATCCTGGACTGCTCTTCTTCACGCGTTGCAAAGTACCGAAGGTGCTCGATCACATGCACGATCTTCAGGCGCTTGCTGGGGTTGTAGACGCACATGCATTGGACCAGACGCCACTGATCGAGGCTTAAGGATACTGGGCATGGCGGCCAAAAGCCCCATCTCACAAGACCTCGGACTTGCTCGCATGATTCGCTACCCCATGGCGCCTCTCCACTTATTGCCTCGATGATGCACATTCCCAGTGAGTACACATCTGATGCGCGAGATGGAGTGTCGCCACGCACGACTTCGGGAGCACGCCAGCGCATGTCTTCGAGTCCATCGACTGATCTCGACGAACAAAACTCTTGCCCGAAGCACCAGACCTTTGCAACTCCATCAGTTCCGACCCAAATATGGTCACACGACAGCATACCGAGAGTGATGCCTCGCTCGTGAAGGTACTTGAGTCCCAGCGCTACTTCCAGTAGTTTTTGCCACACCGACGCACCCTCGTCGCGAACGAGATATTCGCGCAGATGCACGCTGGTCACGTTCTCAAACACTGCGAACTGAGGGCGACTGACATGAGATGCCCCGAAAAGCTTCACCACGTTCGGATGGCTCAACTCAAACCACACCGCGGTGTCTGAGACAAACCTCTCGCGCTCAGCACTGCACTGGGCAATGATCACTGCCGAGTTCATCCACTTTCCAGCCGACAGCGTCCTCGCTTCACCTCGCCAGAGGATGTTGGATACTCCAAAGTGGACTTCGTGGCGCGGAATAAACCAGCTCGGAGCAGGCGATGCCTGCAGATTCGAGAGACTTAGCAGCTTGTCGAGACACAGTTTCATCATTTCGAGGTTGTCGCCACTGTGCTTGTCGCTGCGAGCGTCGATCTCGTGTCGGAGAAGTGTGATCGCTTCGATCAGACTCGCTTCGTCTTCTAAGACCGAGAACAGCTCTTCCTCACTAGGCAGAATCTCGCCTGAGAACACCTCCAACTCGTTCAAGCTGCCGCCGGTTGCGGTGATCACCCAGTCGTTCGCGTCGCCGCTCTCACTCGAAACCCGTCGATACAAGAAGTCGATTTCTTTATGAAAGTCTCGAATCCGAGTCGCCACGTTCGCGCTGATCGCGATTCGCGTGAAAATGTTTGTCTCCTTGCACAGCTGATAGAGTCGTACTAAGCGGAACACCATTGTCGCGAGTTGTGGTGCCCAGACGCTTTGTACAACCCGGTTCCGCTCGCAATAACTCAGTAGATCTTCCATCCGCTCAATAACGCCACGCCACTTCTGTCGGAACTCATGCACCTCGGAGCCATAATCCTGAAGAGTGCGAATAGTCGCAGAGAAAAGCGCTACAAGCCCAGCAGCATGCGTGAGCCAAGTAATCACCTCGCTTTCGCACCAGCGTGCGGCAGATACCAGCAGAGTCTCCCCATCTTCCGCTCTGGTCTCTGTGGTCGCGCCAACATTGATTAGCTTTTTCACGACGTCGAAGTTCCCCATCCTTGCTGCAGCGAGAAGAGCCGATTCTCCTGCTCTGTTCGTGTCGTTCACATCACTGCTCCTTGGTACGTTCAGCAGCAAGTGTACGATCTCGATGCAGCCGATTCGGGAAGCAGCGATCAGCGGTGTGTCTCCGGCTGCGTCACGACTGTCAGATTGGACGCCAGCATCGACAAGACTGCGAACGACGTTGACGTGTCCAAACTCTGACGCGATATGCAAGCACGTTTTCCCATTTGACCCCGACGCGTGGACGTTTGCGTGCCGGCGAATCAGCAGCTGGACGACACTGGAGTGTCCGTTCATCGACGCTGCGTACAACGGGTCGAAGCGGCATTCTTTGTTCGCGTCATTTACAGGGACACCTCTATCGAGCAGGAGCTCCACCACAGAGTAGTGGCCATTGTGCGATGCAATACCCAGAGGTGTGAATCCATCCGGCGCGACATACTTCATATCCGCTCCGTGGTCGATCAGCGTTCGCACGATAGAAAAGTGGCCGTGGCTTGCTGCAGCGTATATTGCTGTTGGCGTGACGTCCACGGCGAGATCGATCTCTGCTTCGCTATTGAGAAGCGTCGTCACCACCTCCACGTCTCCACTGCGCGCGGCAGCAAACAGCGGGGTCATCCCGTTGTTTGCGGGTTGATTCGGATCTGCGCCATAGAGAAGGAGCAACTCGACCATGCGCTGATGCGAGTTCCAGACGGCGTGGTGCAGGGGCGAAATGCCCGCAAAGTTTTGGATGGAGACTCCTGCGGTATTGTTGAGAAGCACGGTCGCGACGTCCACTTGACCAGTTTGTGCCGCCAATGCCAATGGAGTGTCCCCGTCATTATTGGCAGCATTCACCTTCGCGCCATGCTTTAACAGTAGCTTGACGACCTTGACGTGGCCACTCTGTGACGCCAAATGCAGCGGCGTCATCCCCTTCTCGTCTCTTTGCGCTAGCAGCGTTGTCGAAATCGCCAAGTACTCGTGCTGCGCTGCAACGAACAGAGGAGTTGTTTCGTCCGAAACTGGCAAGTTCACATGTGCACTGCTGGCGAGCAGGATCCGCACCACGCCAATGTGACCGTTCTGCGCGGCGATGAACAATGGCGTGACGCCTTCATCGGGTTCTACACCGTCGACATTTGCTCCATGTCGGAGGAGAAGCTCCACAACATCCGAGTGACCATTCTGGCTCGCAACGTAGAGCGGAGTCGCGCCGTCTACATCCGCGCTGGTTGCAAATGCTCCATTCTGGATCAAGATCTCCACCACACGAAGATGGCCGTTCTGAGCCGCAATAAATAACGGTGTCGCGCGAGACGGTGCCGCGAGGTTGACATCTGCCCCGTGCTTCAATAGCACAGCGACCACCTTCGTGTATCCATTCTGCGCCGCGATGTACAGTGGCGTGACACCAACCGCAGTCTTAAAGTTTGCGTCGACGCCTCGCTCCAGCAGGATCTGCGCTACCGCAGTATATCCGTTGAAAGCTGCGGCGTAGAGAGGTGTGACGCCAGTCTCCGTGACGAAGTCTCCCTTCGCACCGCTCCGCAGCAGATAGTCCACCGCGTCGGCGTGACCATTGCATGCAGCAGCATACAGCGGTGTGGTGCCGCCTCGGTCTGCATAATCCGGTTCAGCCCCACGCTGCAACAGCACAGCCACCACGCGCGAATGCCCGTTCTGCGCGGCGAGGTAAAGCGGCGTCGCGGCGTCAGCGTCCGCGAAGTCGATTCTTGCACCATGGTGCAACAATATCTCAACCACCGTGACGTGTCCGTGCTGGGCTGCAAGGCCGAGCGGACAATCTCCTTCTAGGTCCACCACGTCCATGTTGGCCCCTTGCTCAAGCAACACTTCGACAACTTCGAAATGACCATTTTGAGACGCGACACTCAACGGTGTTGCGCCAGCCGCGTCCCGTTCATCGATGCGTGCGCCGTTCGCAACAAGTGTGCGGGTGATGTCTGCTAGACCGAGCAACGCCGCCGAATGCAGCGAGAGATCGGTGACAATCTCTCCAGATTTCTCACTTGGGCTTTGCCGAGCTTGCGTTTTTGCCAAGAGGCTCTGGGAAAGGATCTCCAGATTGCTTGGTGGCGGCGCATGCACATTAGAGCTGAAGCTCGCGGTGTGTCCATCATCTGCGAAGAGTGCTGAGATCAGCGGTGTTGAGAGTGGCGCCAGCGGTCTCCCATTGTGAGCTATGGAAGGCAGCGCCGAGAGGCTGGAAGTGCGCCGCAGCGACGCGACACTGCGGAGGTGACGGGCGAGGCGGATGCTGGTACTGGAGCCAACGCGGGGCAGCAGTTCAGCGACAACGGCGGGGTTGTCGGTGTCTTCCATGGCACCAGGCAGGTACAATGTGATTTGAAAGGGAAGAACGGTGATATTTCTATACGTGTTTTCACTATTTGGAAGCTAGAATCGTTTGTTGATGAATTCGACGGGTACATTTTTGAACCGAAACACGCGCATGCTCGATACACAATCACGAAAGCACGCTCGGTCATCCGACCACGAACAGCGTTCTGGAAACTGGCATGAACAACCCTCTCTCCTGATGATGCTCATAGACTGCCATTAAAATAAATGAGTGCGCAGATCTGGA
>JAASFW010000894.1:0-10113 GCA_023334005.1 Globisporangium orthogonon
AGGCCCATTACAAGTTTCGCAAGCTGCTCGAGTACAAACTGAAACGGGTCGGCAGGAAGCTGGTCATTTGTACGGAGGAGTTCACGACCAAGACGTGCACGCGGTGCGGCAACGTACACACAACGCGACAGGGCGAGAAGATCTACAAATGCCAGAACCGAAGGTGCAACTTGGAATTGGATCGAGACGTGCATGCGGCACACAATATCTACTTGAAGAACGAGCACTCGCTCAACCAACCGCGAGTACCCGCAACAGATGCCCACGGCGACGAGAGATCTCGTGCTGCGACTCGACGACAATGGCAGAGGTTAACCCCGTTCAGTACGAAGTCTCATCACCGCGTAGTGTAGCGTCAGCTTGTCGCCCAGGCCGAGTTGACGTACAGAGTCTAGCACGCGTAACACATCCCGAACAAATCTTAGTGTGTGGTCACGCTCGATCACGATGCGCCGAGCTCCGCTCAGAATCCATGCTCATGGATTCACTCCGAAAAAATCCGAGCAAAATCCGAGCAAAATCCATACACCACTGTTGTGATTCCCGTCATGATTTTAAATCGAGGCTCACCACTGACCTGATGGTGACCTGCCAGCAGACATCAACTTGCCTCGGAGAGCAGCAGCAGTTTCCCCCCCGCAGACTACGTCGGCTGTGCGCTGCTTGTGACGCGAGAGCAGACGCCCCGCACTCTCGCTGCGATGCGCCCATGTCCAGGTATGCCTTCGAATTCTCTTTGTTGCTGCGAATCGCTGGTCTCAAATCAACTCGCCCTGCTGCAATAGCATCACTAGATTCCATGCTCGCGTGTACCGCTACCGACGTCAAACAACCGCGTGATCTTCAGGAGTTCCTCTCGACATGGAAGCCGATCATGGACTGTGGACAATTGGACGCTGCGTTCGACCGCCGCAGTGTCAAACCTCCCACCAGAACGGCACCCACGACCACAATACTCGATGTGCGTGTGAATCAACGACCAAAGTTCGCTACCGCGCGTGAACGCCACAAGTTCATGGTGGACGCACTGGAGCAAGAAGCCCGCGCGCTCATCGAGAGACTGCACCAGCTTCAGAAGAATCAACGCGCACTTGAGACGCGGGCTTCTGGGGATACGAAGCATTGTGATTCGGTACTCGATGCAAACGCTACGAACACGTGGAAGATGGCAGCAGCGAGAGAGCGCGACCGACTGCAAGAGACTTTTAGCGAGAACAAGCGCCTCCGACTGCGCGTTCTGGAGGAAAAGAAGCTGTTCAAGAGGATGAGGCAGATGATCTTGATCCGGGCGGCGAAGTATGCGGTGCGTTGCCATTGCCTATGTGCGGGCATGGAAGAACTCGGATTGCATCGCGACACTCACGCGCTGCTTGAGTTGCAACTACGTGTGCTGCTGTGCTTGATGTGCGCGCGTGCAGAGTCTGGCAGGAGATCTGCAGCTGGCGGAGCCATGGCTGGAGCTGCCGCTTGCGCTGCGGGTAGACGACACCGCGGTCTTCTGCAAACTGATTCAGGACCTCAACGACATGCACGCCAACTCGGGTAGCACATTCGCCAAGCTCTTGACTGCTGAGGCGAGGTTGCCGCCTGGCTGTGCTTCACGCAAGTGGGACGTGCGTATCGTGCTGTCGGAGTTTGTCGGCCTCGAGATTACAACGAGCTCTGAGCTGCCGTTCGAGATAAGCGAGGTTGGGCGCGCCATGCGAGTTGTCCATTTTCAGAAGCGGACGGAGCATGAATACTTCGACGCCGAGGTAAGCGAGTGTGAGAGAGGCGTGACGTGCGATACTCCCTCGTGCGCTTGCTTCTTCAGCTAATGAGGTTTCACTGAGGGCGTGCTTGCTAATGGTATTGCTCTTTGATGCTTCAGAGGTATGGAGGCTCGTCCGACACAGCAGTGCAGAAGTGGATTGCTCGCGTTCATATCCCTTCTGGCTCCGGCATCGGTTGTGCGCACAAAGTCTACCGCACGGTCGCTTGCGACTCGTACATGCTAGCGATGTCGTCCGGGTACATCGCATTTACCGAGGCGCTGAGCTACCCTATGAAGGGTTCCTTGCTGAACCACCAAACGCTGCGATTCTTCACGCCGAACAAGGACCCGAGTTCATCTCACGACACACGAGGGAAGGAATCGACGCTGATCCGAACCATCTCGACTGTCAAGATCACCTCGATCGAAGCACCGTGCGCTGCGGGATGGGAGAAGGAGTTCATCCAGAACACCTTGCTGCCGTATTGGAAGGACGCGTTGGCGTTCGGGGACCAGTCTCTCGTGAACGTCCTGATGGATCGCCGTAGCTCTCTCGTACGAACGTGAGCATCGCCGTGATATGCGTAAGTCAATGAAGAAGTTAGTGTACCGAGTCGATCCGTGCAAGGAACTCTCGCTGAACGAAATGCAGCTGATATCGCTTTCAGCTGGATCTGCGTCGAGTTCTCCTCGCTTTCCGTGCGAGAGGCTGTGAACTCGTGTACGTTCGTTTCTTGCGCAGAACGACATCGACGTCGCGTTCTCGTCGCCGATAGTCATGTGACTAGCGTGGCAAACTTGAGCCACGCCCGATCCGTCAGTGGATTCACGAGCAAGTCCGGTGGTGCGTGGTTGATCGAACATTGCGTTGTCACTTTGAAAGATATCCTCACAGTTGGCGTTTGAAAAAGGAAACTTTGGCATAGTTATCTGGATTTGAGTATAGAATTGTACAGCGCGCTTCTAAGAGTGTGAAAACTAAAACAGGTATCTATAAGTTTTACCGTTGCCGCAAACATCAACCAGGAAGCTCAAAATGTATGCGTATATTCTTAGCGACATTATTTTGGAGTATTTCTGGGCACTGCGAATGCCACTGTGCCTACTCGCTGCAATACAGGCGCCGCTGCTATTGCGTTCTGTATGGAGTTTGTGACTACCTCAAAGGGTAGTCAACAGCGCTTTGACAAGCATGGTAACGCACCCGAGCTGGGCGGCAGCGGCGGCCGCGCCTCCTCCTCCTCCACCACCGCCTCCCGCCGCCAGCGTCAGCGTCAGCGTCAGCGCCAGCGTCAGCGCCAGCGCCAGCACTGGCAGCAGCACCAGCGGAGAGCGGCCGCCTGTGGGGCTACGGCCGGTGACGCAGCAGCAGCTGGAGGCGCGGCACTTTCGCCGCACAGCGTCCGCTCCGCCCGAAGCAGCAATATTCCGTACCGCCAGCAGCAACAACAGCACGAGAGGAGGCGCGCGCGGTGCAGCTGCTTCAGCTGTTGCAAGCGACGACGACACTGGTGATGACGGCTGGAAGAACGTCGCGTCCAAGAGCCGCTGGAATCGCTCGCACAGGCGCGCGGGGCTTCTGCCGCCATCGCGAGCCGCAGCAGAGACACCGCCGCCGCCCGCCGGCGCACCTTACTACTCGTGGGCGACGACGGCGGTGGTGTCAGCAGCTGCTGTAGCAAACGCACCATCTGCATCAGCAACAGTAGCAGTGGGTATGAGGACGGCAGTGGTGGGGCCGCCACGAGAAGAGTCGGCGCGAGCGCTGTCGCTGAAGCAGTCGCAAACTGCAAGAGTAGGAGGATCCCTCAAGAGAGACTACGGGCGACGAAGTGCTGCAGTCATCACCCAACGTAGCCGGACGCTTGAGCAGAGTGTGCGGATGCCTCACAACGCTAAAACAATGGATGGTAAAGGAATGGGGGTTCGTCGCAGCACGAGTCTCCAGAAGCTGCTGGCGAAACTCGAGTTCGAAGGCGACGAAGGCGAGCAGCAGTATCAGCAATATCAACACTCCGCTCGCAGGCGTAACGACCAAAGCGCTGGTGCTGCAGTAGGAAGTCAGGAGCAGCTTAAGACGTCAGCAACGGAGCCTTCAAAACCCACTCCAGCAGTAGCAGCACCAGCAGCAGCGTCACAAAAGTGCGGCGACAAGCGCGACTTCTTCTTCCGCAACCTCGAGTTCGAGATGCGCAACCGGCTGCAGATCGACGACGTTGCGGGCTTTAGCGTCACAGAGCACGAGATGGCGACCAAGATCTCGGAGGCGATCGTCGCGCTCTTCGAGGCGCTGCCGTGCGACGAGCACACGCCATCGAGAGGGCAACGACAACGGCAACGACAGTCGTCGCTGGTCGTCACGGACGCGACAGCGTGCATCGGTGGGAACGTGATCTCGTTCTGCGACTATTTCGCGATCGTGAACGCCGTCGAGTGCGACCGCACGCGCTGCGAGATGCTGCAGCACAACCTCGCGGTGCTCGGCAAGCGCAACGCGCTCTGTGTCCACGCGAGCTACCTTTTGGTCATGCACGACCTGCAACAGGACGTGGTCTTCATTGACCCGCCCTGGGGCGGACCGGAGTACAAGGACCTCGCGTACGTCGACCTCTTCCTCGACGACGTACCACTCTACGACATCTGTAGGCAGTTGCACGGGCGTGCGAAGGTCGTGGTGCTTAAAGTGCCGACTAACTTTGACGCCGACAAGTTCGCGCAGCACGTGCCAGGCAAAGTCGACGTGCGCAAGGACTTCCATAAGATGCACCTGGTCGTCATCGACTACCGAGAACCACGTAGTTGCGATCAGGCTGTGAGCGCTAGTAGTGAGCAATCCCTTCTTCCATCGTAGCAGCGAAAGCGCGATGACAACTTCATCCACATCCTCAATGGCAAGCATCATGAAGACAGTTAATAGTGCCGAGTGTCATTCTTCGCTCACTCTGGAGTCGCTCGAATCGAACCTCCATCGGATCCCTGCTCCCGCTCCTCTATAAAATCGTAAGATCTCGGCTTGGCACCGGATCAGCAACGTGCAAAGCTGGGTAAGATAGCTCTCTCTCTCTCTCTCTTGCTCGTTCGAGCATGCCCAACAAGCGTGATATGAAAGCGAGAGTGGTTATTCGTAACCTGTACGTCCTCTGCTTCACTTGATCATACCTGTTCACCCAAGTGCATGTCCACAACCGCATCGATAGTGCGTTGATCGTTACCGCCTTTGCACCATTGACCTCGAACGTGGGCGTCCATCAGGGAGTTCTCGAGGTGCCGGATGCTGCGTGTGATTAGATGGTCCCATCCAGGGATCACGATTTCGTTGATGAACTTTGTACACCACAGCTCCGAGTACGCGCCGGATGACGTAGCGGGGGAGAACGTCGCCACCAAGTGGACCAGCGACGAATGCTCTTCTTGTCCTGCTTGAGCATCCACCATTGTGGGCTCCATGACGACCCTCCACGAGCGAACTTTGAACACCATCCCAGGATCCACAAACTTGGGAACCCGCGCTGAATCATGGAACCCGATCCCAACCTCGAGAGTGTGCGCTGCGCTTACAAGCGTGCGATTCACGTATCGGATGTGGGAGATGTCGGGTTCGCTACGAGACGCGAACGGCGCGAACGCGGTGGTCGCGACGAGAACGGATCGATCGTCGATCACCTGAGCGTAGTAGAAGTGCATCAGTTGATTCGCATGCATGCCTCTACAACCACTAGAGAGCTCAGAGTGTGTTGATGCATACCTGAACTGCGTGGTTGCAAGTCTCGGGACTCCCTTCCAATCGATGAGAGTGCATGACGAAGTCGACCTCGCTCTTCCGGAACGGAACTTCCTCCCACGCAACCAGCTCGGCGAAGGGAACACGCGCTGCGTCGTACTGTACTCGCCATCTACGAAACGAGCCTTGTGTTGTCGCGGCGCGCTCGAGGTGCTCCCCAATCTCGCTGTTTGCACACGCGTACATGTCGTTGAGCTCCGCGATGACTTTCTGAAGCCTCTCGTGGTGGCCTGAGGGGAAGTCACCAACTGGATTCGGATACGAGAGCACGAGACGCTTTCGTAGGTGCAGTTCCTCAGCCGCTAGCTGCGCATTCCGCGCTCCATCAGCCAACGCTCGCACACTATCGTTCTTGTCACACAGACGCACCTTCAGGTTCGCAGCTCGCGCTTGCAACACTTGCTGCAGCGTCTTGACCCATTTCCTATACTCCAACACGCTCCTCCGGAGCTCTTGGTTGCACAACGTGGCTTGCTTGAGGCGTTTGAGCTCCTTCTCTGCTATCTGTCGCCACCAGCGGATCGAGTTCGCCACGCGACGCTTGTCGCTTTTGCGCGGTGTCGTCATCATCGTCGACGACAATGGCGTCTGCGAGAGCACGGCCTCGGCCGAGTGGTGCAGATGCCATAGCATATCCGCGAGCTCCTTCGCCTGCTTCTTGAGCGCCTTCATCTCGTGCTGCTGGCGCTCTCGAGAGCTGGCGAACTTTGGTCTCAGCTCAGTTGGCGATGGAACAGAACAAATGCTCGTCGACGTCGCCGACAGTGACGAGACATCGCGAGACTTCAGTTCCTCGCCGCTCCAGCTCGTCTCAAGCACATCACGAGGCAGCTCTGCGTCGCCTTCATCACCTACAAGCGCCATTGTCGCTCTCTCGCTCTCTCCTAGGACGAGCACACGCTGGAGGGAGCCCCCAAGAATGATTGGCGATACGTAATCGTGTGTGCCAGATGGATACTGTCCTCATGGCTGGATGTTTGCACCTGTGAGCACCTACTTCCACGTCTGCAGAAGAGAGCGGGAGGATCAACTCGACCACCAGAGTCCTACGACGGCCCCGAGGATCGTCGCGCGTTGCTATAGCTCAGCTGCTGCACGAGCTGACCCGCACTCGCCAATATGCAGAGACAAGACCACGTCGAGCGAGCGGTGCTGGCGCTCATGGGCGACTGGGAAGCGCTGATTCACGAGCTCGAAGAAGAAGAAGGCGGTCTGGGCTGGCAAGCGAGGTTGGAACGCAGCAATGCGTCGGTGCTGAGTGATGCCACACAGTGCAGCAGCAGCAGCAGCAGCAGTAGCAGCGACGACAGCTCTCACCAATTCGGCGAGTGCTCGAGGCCAGCAGCGGCGCTCATGACGGTGGGGGTGGAGCCGACGACGCCGAAGTTTCCCAACTCGTACGCGCGGCAAAAGCATGAGATCGCGCTCTTGCGCCAGCGCGCGCAGGCACTGGAGGAGAACCTCGAACGAATGGCGAAGCCTGCTAACTCGGCAGTTGTGAGCGCCAACTCAAAGTCGAGACGGGATGCTCGTTCTTCGTCGTGGAAGGGGCTGGCAGCCGAGCAGCGGAGACGGCTGCTCCTGGCGCAGCGCGAGAACCGGGCACTCCGAACGAGCGCAGCGGTCCAGAAACGCATGGCGAAGAACCTGCAGCAGATCCTCATGCGGCGCGTCGCGAGCACGAACGTGGTCTGTAGACAGAGATCGAAATGCTGCTGCTGGTGCGTGCACGTTGGCTCGGTCCGTTCTCACCACTCCCACTTCGCGTCGCTTGCTCGTGCTTTTGTCGACAGATCATGCGGGATGCGCTGCGCCTCGCGCCTTCGCTGGTTTGTCGCGCTGGCATGTCGATGAATAGCGACTTCACCGTGTTCTCGAGCGTGTGCCGAGACATCGTCGCCATCTCTAGGACACCTACAAGCGCCCTCGACGTGATCCAGCGCAAGGTCCCGGAGACTCCTGGACTCCCGCAGTGGTACGTACGGAGCGACTCGAGCGGCGGCTTCTTCCTCGAGTCGGTCTACTGCGTCGAAGTGCCGTTCGCGAAGGCGGACGTCGACCACGCCTTCCTGGTCATCCAGCGCCAAGCGAAGACGAGCACGAGCCGATATGAACCACGCGTACGTGCAACGGTTGTTGCTACTGTATGTGTATATGTATGGTGTGTATGTGTGCAGATTCTCTCACGAGCTTCTCGTCGAACGATGTGTTCGGCATACAGATCTACGGCGCACCGCCGGGTGTGAAGCTAACGAAGTCGGTGGTGAGCTGTTCGAGCCCCACCGAGACGGACATCTTCCGGGTGTACCACGCGAACAGAACTTTCGTTGGTAAATCTCGCTCGGTGACGTTCCAGGTCGCGTACATCGAGTCGGCGGAGGAAGATCGCCCGCTTCCGGGCGGCACACTTAAGGAGCACCAGTGGAGCGTGGTTACCGAGCGCACGTACGTGAACGCGCACACCGGACTCGAGATGCGGTCAACGATGATCCAGGTCGTGTCTGCGATCTCGCCGACGCGAACGTATGACGCGCACTGGACGAAGGAGGTGGCGGAGAACGTGGTGATCCCGGTGTGGAACCAGGTGATCTCGCTCGGACTGCAGAACCTGGAGAACACGCTCATGGGCCAGCAGCGCCTACAGTCTCATAGCTAAGGAAGTAAAGATAAGAAGAACACGCACATACATGCATTTGAACACCTTCCGATAGGAGATCTCATGATGAGGTCTCAAGTTGAGGTCTCAGACTCGTACCGAAGCAGCCATGAATCCATCAAGCTGAGATGTGTAGGAGGATAAGCGGTCACGAAGCACCGAAAGTCGCTCTCGTCTCGGCGTACCGAAGTGTTACAGGCAGACGTCGTCGTCAGGTCGTGAGGATTGCTCTGCTCACTGCGGATTGGTGATTGCGCTCACAGAATATGCAGGATCATTGGCTGACTGGCTGGATACTGCCTAGCATCTCACCATTTCGTGTCCGCATGTGCTGGACACTCAAGAATGGGTTCATAGGAGACCAACGAGTGTCTGACTTCTCAGTTCGGGGCACCAGCATCATCGAGAGGCGACTACTGAGTTCAAAGCTCCATTCGCGTCATAGCACACACCACCAACCACCAGCATGAGCATGTTCGACCAACCGAGACGGCCGCTCCTGCGCTCGCTGAGCTCGTGGGAGAACGAAGTCGAGGCGTTCCTCTCACCGCTCGAGATCGAAAGCGATTGCGATGACGACGAATCCGTAGGCATCACGAGCGGGAGCGAGAGCAGCTCTGCGTCGTGGGAACTCGACTCGCCCACGTCGTCGCTGCCGACACTCGACATCCCCGCAAGACCAAAGTTCCGGAGCTCGCACGCGCGGCGAAAGCACGAGAAGAGCGTACTCCTGAAGCAGATCGAGGCGCTTGAGGAGGTGATCAAGCGGATGTCGTGCGTCGGTGCTGGGTCGCCTGTTGGCAACGACGCAGTTCTGGCACAGGCGGTGACCAGGTGGAAGCAGGCTGCGACTGCACAGCGCGAGCAGCTGAAGCGAGCTCACAGCGAGAACAAGATGTTGCGACGGAGCGCGCAGGACCAGAAGCGGATGGCCAAGGGCTTGGAGCGGATCCTGCTCAAGCGCATCGCAGACAACTTGGTGAGTCGCATGTGCTCCTCGCAGTTGAACGATGTTGTGTCTTCACTGTATGCTGATCCTTGCTGCTCGCTTTCGCTTGATGTTTATGTAGATGATGAGGGAGCGCCTGGGTGAGGTCTCGAGATCGCTCGAGATCGACGACGCTGTTTCGCCTGATGACGACCACGCTGTATTCGCGAAATCGGTCGCCGACATCGAGAGGATGGCGCGGAGTGCGAGCGCCGCTCTCGGGTTCCTGCAGCGCGAGGCTCCCGACTCGGGATCATTCAGCAAGTGGGAAGTGCGTCGAGATCCTGCTGAGCGCGTGTATCTCCGCTTGATGTCCTCGTTCGAGGTGCCGTTCAAGAAGACCGACGTCGACGCTGCCTTCCAATACCTTCGCACACAGCCGATGCCGAACGTTCGTGGCTACGATCCACAGGTGAGGACTGAGTTTCGTTGGTGGGGACTGCTATATCATGTTGTCGTGCTGTGGCGTGGCCTAACAATCGGAATCACATTCCTTCGTCGTGCAGCGCTTTGGAGGATCGCCAGGCATGGTGATGGTGAAAGTGATGGAGAACTACGCCAGTCCGGTCGAGACGGGTACCTACCGCGCTCGCCAAGTAAGCCAAACGTTCATCGTGAATGATGAGCGCACAGTCTCGTTCTCGGTCTCGTACTTCGAGACAACCGACTCCAGACATCGAGCTACCAGTATGTTGCTCAAGACTCAGCAGTGGATAGCACTCACTCAACACACACATGTGAACCAGCGCACAGGCGAGGTGCAGTACATGACACTAATCCAGGTCTACTCGACGATCTCGTCGGCTACAGCACACCCTGGTCGATGGCGGAGGGAAGTTGCTGAGAACGTCGTGGTTCCAGCCTGGAAGTCCGAGTGTTCCGTCGGTCAGACTGATATCGAGAACGTCCTTCTAGAGCAACACTGAACAAGAAGA
>JAASFW010000895.1:0-10090 GCA_023334005.1 Globisporangium orthogonon
CCATGAACCACAACAAAGCCTAAGCGTACTTGAGCTCGGAACAACACGATCCCTTCTCTCACTCGCTCAAGTGTCATCGTCACATTCGCCATTGGCGTCGCTGGCATCGCTCACCTCTGCATCTGCAAACTTCGCCAGTGCGCCACGCCAGCCGTGCGAGCACGCGCAAGTGAAGGAAGGAGGCAGACGCACGCACCCAAGAGCGGTCGTTGAAGCGAAGAGCGAGCGCACAAATCCGTCTCGCTCGATCATCACGGCAGACCCGACAATGTCTGGTGAAGCTTGGCAAAAGTCTGGACGAGACGAGAAGGACGCACCGATTTTCACAACGTACATGGCAAACGCCAGACACACACCCAAACCAAAAGTCTCGAGTACTGTATACAAGGCTGCTGCTACTTGTATGAGCGTGTGGGCACAAAACATGAGCGTGAACTGAGCGAGTGATACCTGAGCCGTGCTGAGCCGTGCGTGAGCCGTGAAAGTACTGTAGCGGATACTGGCTGCCGCGATACTCTGGCTTCTTCGTCCTTTTGTCGCAAGTGCGCACGTGTCCTAATCGAAACATGCAAACAAGCAAACAAACAAACGAAGAAAAGTCAGCTCTTTTTTGCGCTTTTGTCTTTTTTTGTTGTGATTTGAAGTGCGTCCATTGGTGCGAATTGGTGCCATAACAGCACGTGATTGGAATAAAATAAAAAATATACTCACGATGCGCTTTTCTTGATTGTGCAAGGCCCGAGTCTTTGATATTACTACGCAGTATAGCCTCCATCGAGCTGTTGCTGCGAGCAGTACTGTACCTTGACCTGAGTGAGCTCAGCAGCTCAGCAGCTCCGCAGGCTTTCCAGGTCCCACAGTCCTTCTCCAGCTCTGGCTCGAGTTTTCATTAGCTTCAAAGCCTCCTCCTTTTTGCACTTGCGCCTGACGAAAAAGAGCAAGTAAGCGCGAGATAAGTGAACACAGTGTCGCCGACAACACACACACACACACAGCGACCACGACAGCGACGACGACAGCGACGACGACAGCGGTGCCAGCCAGCATCTTGCGGGAGGGAGCCATCTGGGGCTGTCTTCCTCCTTCCGACCTTCCTCCTTGCCTCCACCACCATCACCATCATCACCACCAACCCCGATAACAGCAGGCGGCAGTGCTCAGGCGGGATGTCCCACCGAGCGCGTGCGCGTTGCTCGTTGTCCGCCCTACGCAGGCCGAACGAATGAGCAGAGAAAGAGAGAGGATGCAAGCATCTCGTTGCACGGTGGCACTCACTGCGCGCCGGATATACCCGCATTTGTGTGCATGCGCGCTCGCCTGCTTGAGACTTGAGGAGAATCGACAGAGCTGAGGATCAAGAGTCGAGCACCCGACCACAGACACTCCTACTTGCGCACAGAGACAAGTAAACAGACGGACACACGAGGGCAGACCGATATCTCTGCAGGGGTCGTTCGTTTCCCCAGACGACTCAGACACTCGGACACTCGGACACTCGCCAGATCACAAGGACCCGAGAAACGTGCATCATCCGACTTCAGTCGCGAATCAACAGCCTGAACCAACAGACCGACACGCACGTGCACACACCATCCGCCCTTGGTCGATCTGTTCCTTCCCCTCCGAGTCTCCGCAGCGTCCTTCGCCGGACTCGATCGACCAATCATCCATGTCCGCGGCAATGATGACAACCTTCACCACTACCACCACCAGCATCCACGGCACCACCACCCCACCCCAGCTTGTACCAAGCATCCCGGCACTCGCACCCGTGGCTCTGCTCCCGCGACGCGCATCGCCCTGTGCGGCCCCGCTCGCGTTCCTCGAGTCTATCGACGCGATCGAGATCAATCACACGGTCGAGCGCGGCGGCGTCGTCTACTTTGTGCTCGACGTCTACCTCAAGCCCGTCACTTCCCGGATCCCGACGACGCAGCTACGCCAGAAGCAGCAGCACATGTACCAGTCTCGCTCTGGCATACCGGCCACCAACACAACGCACTATTCCCGCAAGAACAAGCCCGACTACCAGATCGAGAAGCGCTTCTCCGACTTCGCCGACCTGCGCTACCAGGTCTGGGTCTTCGCGCAGCGCCAGACTGAGACCCACTGCGCGCTCAGCAACAAGTTCATGGACTTCATCGTGCACAGCTTCGCGCAGCCGCGCCTGCTCGTGCGCCTCGCCACGACCACCAACATGCGCAAGAAGCTGCTCGCGACCTTTTGCAACGAGTTTCTGCGCATTGCGGTGCAAGGCATCAGCAGCAGCAGCAGTAGTGGGAACAGTGCCAGTGGAAGCGGCGGCATCGTCGGCAGCAGACGCTACCCGACCGATCCGGCACATGTTGCGCTGTGCGAGGTGCGCCAGGCTGTGCCGACGCTGTTGGCGCGCTTCTTCCGGAAGCGGGACGGCGCGATGCAGTAATTGTGAGCCTGCGCTGCTGAGTTCTGGGGGAAGACACGGATGCGGATCAGATCGGCGAATGACCATGGTAGTAGTGAAGACGGCATCGGGTGACGACGACGATCTCAGCAAGTACCAGCGTAAGCGCCAGCAGTAGTAGTTAGGACATAGGACATAGTTTGATAGTTAGACGATAGCAGCAGCAGCAGCAGCAAGCAAATGCGCGCGTGCACACACACACACGCACACGCACCTGGATATTTATCAGCGGACGAGAGAGCAAGCAAGACCTCGAGCGAACCACGCGCAGCCACTGGGAGCCACGCGAGGCAAGCAAAGCGAAGCAGGAGACGAGGCGAGCCGCACCGAATAAACCGCATCAACGAAGCACATTCATCAGAGGCGGACGGACGATCGAAGTCCTTCGCTGCGCCAGACAGACATGAATGAATGCATCTGCTTTCCTTCTCTTTACTGCATTGTCAGACGCTCGATGCGCTATCCCCTCTCGTAGATATCGAGCGATCGGGATCCTGCCGCCTAATTTCAGGTGTGCCACCAGCGCCACGTTCTTCTGGATGCGTGCTTTGTAGCGTAACATTGAATGTGAACAGAGCGCCGCACCTCCCAGCAGCGTGCCAAGCTTGCTTGCTCGTTCGAAAGCGGAACTCGCGCGTATCTGGAGCTCTCGCGAGCCCTTGTTGGCTTGGTCGTGAACAATGGTGTCCACTATGACCTGTCTCATGTAGCACATTAGCTTCAGACAAATTTTCAGCCAAATTTTAGATGATTCTGAAGCAACTCGCTCTCAAGACAAAATCCTTGTCGACGCTGCGCGGTGCTTCTCGCAGTGATGCTTGGAGATCTCTCAGTCGTCTGCTTGCTCGAGGCGCCCGTCGTCTACACACATTCGTTCAAAGCGCGTGACCGCGAACGAAGCTGAGGCTCGACGTCAGCAAAGTCGCACTCCACAACGGCAAATTTCGGGCCACAGGCAAACTTTTTTCACCAGCAAATTGTGTCGAGCAGATCAAGCAGTGAAAACACTCGTGATGGAAGAACGCGCGAGTGCGACACGCTGTGATCCACAGTCGTTCGAGTGGCTCTGGCGCTCGCACGCTGGGTCTTGCTCTAGCCTTCACTCAGTGTTTGAGTCTCGCTCGCGAACCAGTTGCCGATTTTCTCGCGAGGATCAACAACATGGGCGGAAGTCTCAAGTTAAGCGCACCGATGATTCATCGAGCTGCTCGCAGCAGGAGCAGCTCGAGATCTTCCACCAGCACCACCAGCACCACCACTAGCAGCAGTAGAGAGCAACAAATGGCTGACTACAAGGTCAAGGACACAAGCACCAGTCGAAGCAGTGCCCAGGGTCGATCGCACAAGAGTTCTCGAGAAAATGTTCCCAGCACTCAAAACTGCGTTCCAGAGTTGCGCCCGCGCTGCCTGCTGCCGCGCTACGTCCCGACCAGCACTGCACCTCCACCGCGCTTTCTCAAAAAGATCCAGCGCGTCGAGATCACGAGCGTCGAGCGCTTCCGGGGCGTCACTTACTACGTCATCGATGTGTACTTGAGACCAGCAAGAGTGGTCGAAGCGCTCGGAGCCGACTGTATTGCCGCGAGCAGCAGCCGGATCCCCACACGACACCTGCGCAAAGTTGAGCTGTTGTCGGTGCCTAAACACCTCAAGCCCCTCAAGACGCACCGAATCTCTTCCAGCGACCGCGAAGCTGAGACACCGACAGCACGCGAGCCCGACTTCAAGGTCGTGCGGCGATTCACGAGCTTTGATGAGTTGCGCACGCAGCTCTCGGCTGTCTGCAGAGCATCGCGGAGCAGCGCTGAATACAATGGTGGTCGAAGTCGAGAGTGTATGAGCTGTGAACGATTCCGCCGGTCCCTGCTGCACGGCTTCACTCACCCACACGCATTCGTCAAGCTTTGTGCGAGTGTTTCGCTTCGGAAGAAAGTGCTCGTGCGATTCCTGCGCCGTGCGATCGAACTCGCACTGGACACTCGCAGCAGCTGCAGCGCTAGTCAAGTTGGCAACGAACACAACTGCATGGGTTGCCAAGTCCTCCCGAGACTCGTCGACCAGTTCATTCGGCGTGACATGAGTGTGATCGAGCGCTCCGAGGTACTCGTGTAGCTCAAGACCCCACAATATTTATCAAACACGAACCCACAAGCACGTGCATTCTGTTAGCTACGAGATGCGATGTTTGTTGGTGATCGTCGACGTCGCTGCACTCACGAAGACACCCACACACATGGGTGCGGCGTAGATGGATACTCTCTGCTGGGAAGAGAAGGTGCATACTTAGTTGCCCAAGTAGGTCTTGCGCGCGGCAACGGCGGTCTTGGCGTTGTCCGAGAAGAGCCCGTCGAGGCCCTGGTTGAAAAAGTCAATGTACTCGAGCGTCGGGTCCTTAGAGTAGTTGGCCGCGAGGCGGTAGTACTCGTCGCGGAACGTCCATGAGTGCACAAGCAGGCCGCGCGCATGCGCGTCCGCGATGATTGTGTTGTTCACGTATGTGTAGTAGTCCGCGTCCGTGACCATCTTGTCGCCGTCGACGTCGACCGCCGCGCCAGTCGCCGGGTCCGTCTTCACAGCGCGCGTCTGCACGAGGTGGCGCTTGTACGGCGCGATGATGTCCGCGTACGTCTTGACCTCGTCGAGTCCGGTCTTGGAGAGCAGATCGAGCACCGTGCCCTTGCGACCACTCACCTTCCAGTCGTACGGCGCACCAGCGCTGTCCACCAGCTGCGCGAGCTTCACAGGCGTCTTCTTGCGCAGCTCCTTGAGGTTCGCCTGCTCGAACGACTGGATGATGACGGGAGCGTCGGGGGTGTTCCAGCCGGCCGTCTCGAGCGCCTTAAGCAGCTTATCCTCGAGCGGCAGTCCGAGGTCGCGGTGGTAGATCGAGTGCTTGGTCTCCGGGTAGATGCCGATCGTGCGGCCAACCTCCTTGGACTTGGCCTTGGCGAGCGCGATGACCTCGTCGAGCGTCGGGATCTGGTACTTGCCGTTGTAGCTCTGGTCACGGTCGCTCATCGCCTGCTTGGCGCGCAGCGTCTTGATCTCCGCGAGCGTAAAGTCGCTCACGAAGAAGCCCACGTCGTTGATGCCGTCCACGACCACGGTCTTCTTGCGGCTCGCGAATTCGGGGCGATCCTGCACGTCCGTGGTCGCAATGATGTTGGGCTCGTGGCGCGCGATCAGTACGCCGTCCTTGGTGCTCACAAGGTCCGGCTCGATGAAGTCTACACCCATCTCGATCGCGAGCGTGTAGCTCTCGAGCGTGTGCTCAGGGAGGTATCCGGGCGCGCCACGGTGACCGACGATCGTCGGGCGGTGCTTCGGGGCGGCAGTCGGGGCGGCAGTCGGGGCGACGGTCGGGGCGGCAGTCGGGACGGCGCCGCCGTCGTCGCAGCCAGCCTTCTGCCCGTTCGTCGAGGTGACCGCGAGCACCAGCGTCAGCAGCAGCGCAGCGGTGGCGTTGATCTTCACCATTGCTCAGGAGGAGGTGGGGCTTGACTTGAGTAGAAGCCGGTGAGTTCGGGAGTGAAGGACTGCTGCTAGCTCAGAGGTCGCACAAGATGCACGATGTCGAAAGAGGAAGGAGGTGATGGGAGGGAATTGTCTGATTGCAGTTGCTGGTTCCCTTCATGACACGCGACTTGAAAGATTCATCAGATTCGGTGGTCTCACTTCATTTTATCACTACTGAGTTATGAGAGCAATGCTGTAACTGCTCTTATAGCTTGTTTTCAGTATGATCGAGATTCGATTTCTAGAGCGACTAAACAAGATTAATTAAGGACTCAGACGAAAACATTCTAGCAAAAGGAGCATGTTTGTTGTGCCCGTCTTCGACGGGCATAAAACCCCTGTATACGGATTAAGATCAACGTCCTGTGGACAATTCTCCGTACCGTGTGGGCTGGAGCGAATAATGCTTCTTAGAAGAAGCTCTTCCAGCACACGTTTTATCTTCATTGCAGACAGCTAGCCACGGCAAGATGGGTCCAATCTTCCCTGGCCAAGCAGCTTGCACTTGAGAAGAGCCAGTATGTTCCTCGCAGCGTTGGCGTCTCGGTTCCAGAAGTTTGTCTTGCAGTCACTGGAGGCACATTGCAAGACGTTTCTGTTTCTTTGAGACAACTCCCATATCTCTGATCTTGGCTAGTAGAAGCGGTCGACCAGGTGATGCATGACACTTTGAGCACAGCTTGCTTGTCCTGTACTCGTCAACAAGAACCACTGTTGCTCGCTTCTGAAGAGCTTTTCAAACCCCTTCACTGAAGGTGAGACGTGACCAGAAATTCTGTCACGACGACTCCAGTCTCCATACCCCACGAGCATACTCGAACTGGCAATCGGTACGACACGTTTTGCCATAGCGTCAACCACCTTCTTTTTCATCCGTGACTATGGGAAACGCCACTTCAGGAAGGCAGTGTTTGCACAGAGCATTAGCAAGAAGCCGACATGTTTCCAGAACACCTTCAGATTTTGCAGGTACTTCTCGAAACTTGACGTCTTGTACGAAGGGATGTTGCCAATTATCTCGGCATACGACTTTTCACTCTTCTTCAAATTCTTGTGCCAGAAGCGTGCCTTGTTCATTCCAGCATGATGTTAATACTTCTTTGCCCTGATTGAGTGGACGCTCTCAACAGGCTGCACATTTGTATTTGCAATGTTTTCGCTCATCGCAGTAGACAGTGACTGCATTCCATAATCGATCCCGATCATTGCACTCGGCTCGAAGTCGATCCGAAGCATATGTCACTCTTGGCCATAATCATCTTCTCTCTTTGTCTTCTTCGTCTTCTTCGCCTTCTTTGTCTTTTTTGTCTTCTTTGTCTTTTTGACATTCTCCGTCTCTGATATGAGTCGTGTCAGAAGCACTGTACCCGTTGGTCGTGATCTGGTTTGCGAACAACCGGCTTGTGAAGAGAGCTTTCGACTTATGATCCATCTCATCGAATTCTTGCTTCAAGATTGCATCGTTTGGTCCCATCGTCTCAACTGCGAAACCGCAAATCCTCTGCGCAGAAACAGCTCCTTCAACTTGCAGACGCCTTCCTTCTTCCGTAACGCTTTCCCGGACTCCGTCAAAGGGATGTCGAGTGGGGTTTGACTATCAATGCTATTTGACCATGTTCACAAAGCACAGTCAAACTTGCTGTAGGTTGTGACGTTACTCGAAGCTATGCGGTTTATAATTTTGACCAGGGAGTGCAGAAAAGGAACTTCATTCTTTGTCATATTTTCTGTATGAACAGCCACGGTTTTAATCGCTGATAGAATTTCTTGAGGAGATATGATTATCTCGGTCTTTCTTTCTCGGTCAACCTGTGCTCGGCTTGTGTGACTTCATGATTAGATGTTGGAAGCGACTATCAAAAATATGCCATTTCGGGGTTCTTTTTGAGATCAGCACCCTCTCTGGAAGGTAGACGTTGGATGCGAACGACTCCACTCAGCGCAGGTTGTCCGCCAAGTGTGCGCCGCGAAGAAGCTGATGGTGAGGCCGCGGACATGCCATATTCTTTGCATTCGCAATTCTTGGCACGGTGCGGGTGGCTCACATCTCGCTGAATACTTTCGCAATCGCGCTGGAACGTTATCGATCTTGAACCAACGTGTGATGCTGCGCCCTCTTCCTCTCTGTGTGGTAGACCGGCAAGGGCAGGCTGCAATGGACGATCAAGTTGCTTTCTGGCAATGCTCGGCTTTACTTCAGAAACTCCGCGACTATGGCACCGAGCAACACTAACAGCGGAGGATATACTGCCCTCCTGGGGACCAGAAACCAACCGCGTATCGGCCTTAGGCTTCGACTCCACTACACAAGCTTCAGGAAAGCCAGGCAAGAGACAGGATTCATGCATACTTGTTCCATTTGTTGGCTAAATGGTGTCACAGTGATCCAGCAGCTCGATGTAGATGGTTGAAATCAGTTGCTGAAGTTGCTGTTAACCTCGTTGCTCTGGATCCTTTGGTCTACGTTCGACTCTCAGTCGTCTCCGTGCAAGCCTGCTCCCATGTGTCTGTAGCAAGTGATGCTAGTTGTCGGCAGCAACGCTAGCTCTATGCTCCGGCGATCCCAGCAGCATCGCGCCACCTACTTCCTCACCTCCCTCTCGCAGAAACTGTGCGAGGAACTCTGGGATGTGATGATGCGACTCACACCGGCGGTTCTGCAGCTCCCGCCACTGTGCCATGCGCACGAGGTCGTTCATGAACGCCGCGAGCATCGCCTTTCGGGACCGCGTGCCCGTCGTGAGCTTTGCAAGCGAGCTCGGTTGCTGCAACCGGAATCGCACGTACACGATGAACTCGTCGCAGTAGGCGCAGCGGAACTGCGGCTCAAGGCTCGCTGCCTCGTACACCTGCGCGCGTAGCAGCGAGAAGTCAGAGAAGCGGTGCTCGACGCGATAGTCCGGCGTGGTGCTGATGATGGAGGCGGCCACCGTCTTCATCGACAGGTCTGTCCTCTGCGAGACTTGGCGGCGGAGATCGTTCAGTCTCGAGGGCAGTCGCGTATCAAAGTGGCGGCGGAAGACGTCGAGCACGTATACGTCACGCCGTCGCGCTCGCGGGTCTCGTTGATCTCGATGCGCGCTACAGTACTGAGGAACTCGAGCGGGATCGTGGAGGCGCAAGAGCGCTCTGGTGCCAGCGGGGCTGGCTGTAGCATTGGCGTCTTGTTGGCAGGCTCAGAAGATGTCTCCGGAGTGGACATTAGGATGTGAGAGCGCTGGTGGTTGGAGTTGTGCTGGCACGGCCATGTCGTGCCGGATCGGCTTGAACTTGTGTCCACGCGAGGGATCTACAGCATGCTGTTAAGTTGTTAGCGAGGGTTGTTCAACTACGTCGTCGCAGTGATGAAAGCAGAGATACTACACACACAGGCCGTCAGTTCGACTGCAGCAGTAAAAACAACCAAGAACGTGTGGGTGCTGGTGGAGGGATACTCTACTCTGCAGACTGCCAAACCTGTTGACGACAAAGCGGCTGATCGGTACTTGTGAGGTCGTCAACGGGCTCGTCATCTCGTATCTCGACCGGGTACGTGAAGACAAGCATAGCACGCGAACTCTGTCTGCCAGAGCGACCGCGTCACCACCTCCAATCTCAACGACCGCGTCCTCCTTGGAGTGTAAAGCAGGGAGTTCGAGTTCGCCGGATCCCAAACGTTTGCCATGCATCAATCACAAGAGCTGTGTTGCACTCGATCGAACGAAAAAGATGTAAGTGGAGTTGACGACAGAGCAGCTGAGCTGCACTCGCAAGGTCGTCAACAGGTTCACCGTCTCATTTTGCGGGCGCGGAAACGAACTTGCATGAAGTGATGAGCAGCACCACATCCATAATGTAGACCTCAAGGTGATTTCACAGCCAGCACTGCGTACCTGTACGCCTGAAAACATCACAAAGCAGTGCCAAGAACCTTCAGCGCATCCATGATTGCTGCTGGCAAGTATGTCGACAGAGTTCGGTGGTGACAGAGCTCGATGATAGACCCTGTCGGACAGGAGAGAACGAGACCCCAGCGCACACGATGTGCTGCACATCACCAAACACACAAATCTGCCAGCCCTTGTTCTCGAAGGTGGTGCGACTACGAACCACACGCACTCCGAATACACCACTCACTCCTCGACGGCCCAC
>JAASFW010000896.1:0-10071 GCA_023334005.1 Globisporangium orthogonon
GATCGAGTCTGGTTGGACTGGCGAATAGTGTGATGAGAAGATCGGCGGAGACGGGTTCAGCAGCTCTTCCAGCTTGCGTCGAGACTCGTCCATCGCCTGGTCGACGTCTGCAGTCGAGTGGGCGAGCTGGAGCTGGAGGCGCTGCAGCAATTCTTCCTCTTCAGCGATGTTCGGCGCGTCGTCCTCAGAGGCGCTGCAGTTCTCCATTTCGCGCAGCATCGTCCTGTTGGGTGGTGCGAACAAGAGCGGCAGTGTGGAAGAAAAGCAGGGGTGAGTGGAGAGGGTAGAGAGTGGCTGCAAGAGCAGAGCGGATTGGATGCGTGGAGATACCTCGTCGCCTCAATCTGGTGGTGGATGTCACTCGCGATCTTACGCTTCATCGCGTCGAGCGCCGCGACGTTCGAAATCGGTGGGTGTCGATGGTGCTGATTGCGCCGTTCTTCGTCGTGTTTCTGGTTGTTACCATCGGTGAGAATGGAGCTGTTCAATTCCAAGTCCTGGAAGGGCTGCTGTTGGTGGTCGAGGAGGAACTGGTTGGTGTGTGTGAGCTGGTGGGTGGAAGTTGCAGCCGTGGGTCGACCATCGAGCTGAGGTCGAGCATTGCCAAGCGCGGTCGCTTGCAAGGAGAACTCTTTGTTGGTGCTGTTGCTCGGCTGCGACAGCAGAGGCGTTGCTTCAGAGGCAGCTGCTGCGACTCTGTACTGCTCGACGCGCATCTGCGCCTGCGCAGCGACCTGCCGCATGCTCTCCAGCTCAGACTGGACCTTCATCAAGGCGATCTCTTTTGCCCGGTGCTCGGTCTCGACAGAGGTCAGTCGCTCTTCGAGCTCGTTCTTCTCTCTGCACATGGCTCGACACACAAGCACATGCACACGCGCACTCTCAGAAACATCTGACGACCTGGACTTCTTGGCGACAGCAAGCAACTCGCGCACCTGTTGAGGGTGCTCGCATGCGCGATATTGCAGGCGAGCTCGGTGCGACAGGATCTCAAATCGGCTCGCAACTCGGTGCACACGCGCTCAATTTCCGTTCGAGCGAGTCGCAGCGAACTCATCTCTTGCTCCATCTACTCAAGAGCAGCGCAAGGCTAGAAACGTTAGAACTCCCGCTCTTGACATGGTATTGACACACAAAACACTGTCCACGCACTCACCTCGGCTCGTTCTTTCTCGAACTGGGACTTGTGTAGGCGAATGAGCTCTTGCCCCGCACGCACCTCGACCTCAAGAATCCTCACCTGCGTGCGCGCTTGGATCTCGAGGAAGTTCAGGAACTCATCGTTCGCTTTGATCGGCATGGTCGCACTGAATGTAGCTGCATCTCCATCTTTGCAGGTGTCATCTTGGTCGGAGAGCTCGTTTCTCGCTAGTACAGTCAAGCTCTCAGCGACCATCTCGAGCAGCTGCGCATGCAATTGGTGAAGTGCACGATCAAACTCGGTAGGTTGCTTCGTTGACGACAGCGCTGCATCTGTTGTTTGGAGGATCTGTCGAGCGCCAAAGCAAACAGTTCGTAGTGAGTGCTCTCTGTACAGCTGCAACAGACGAAGTTCACATCAAGCCAGAAGCTCTTTCAATTCCCTACCGTTTGCATGTTCTTGAGCCTGCTTTCCAGTTCCAGGACAAGCGGAGCTTTGCAGCAATCGACATGCTGTACAGCGGTCTCAGTCGCTTTATCAGCGGTCGATATTGTGGATGCAGGAGAGTGGTCGAGCGTTTGAGTCTTCACACTCTTCAACACGGCTTTTCTCAGTTGGGGTTTTGGAGGCGACGAGAGCTGCTGCTGTTGCTCCTCCGATGGTCGTGGCAAAGTGTCGACGGTTCCTGCGAAGGCGACCGTGGGAAGTGACAGCGATCGTTGTACTTGAGTCAGCGGAGCCATGGGGGTGTCGGTCGGGAGATTGGATGGTACTGGGATCTTCTTACGCTTCAAAATCTGTCGGAAGTCGCCGATGAAACCCAATTTCTTCGAAGACTTTGACCTCTGTCGCGGACTCTCGTTTGCTGTAGAGTGGTCTCCAGCGGCAGTTCGTTTCACTCTATCAGTAGTTTGCAGTGTCTGAGGCTTGAGGTCGGTGCGCATCTTCGTGCTGTCGAGTGTGGCGTTGGAGTGGACATCGATGCGAAGGTGCGGATTTAGATAGTGGTGTCGTGAAGTCTCTCGTTCGCTCGCACCATCCGGTGCAGATTGCCGGTTGTCGTGTGCGGTTGAGTCGCTGCTAGCTGGGTGCGTTGGCGAGCTGTTGGTAATGACTACTGGTGCGCTCACGAGATCTTCTCGCTCGTGGGTGCTAGGCTTGGGACTTTCACGCTTTCCAACTAAGCTGCCAGAAGTCACAGACGCAGCCGCTTGGCTGCTCTCGCGCTCAGCTCTTGTGACCACCGCAACAATGTCTTCGTCGTCTGATAGAGGTGGAGACAGCAAGTTGGCAGTCGTATCCAGCAGCGTCTCTAAGTTTTCTGCATGCGCTGGTTGGACGGATAGAGGAGAGCTCGGATTGAACTCGAGATCTTCCAGCTCGATTGAAGCGTTCTGAGCGAGCGGTTCCTGGCTCGCTTGTAATTTCTGTACCAGCACCATGGACGATGGTCGCTCCAGCGTCACCATGAACTTGTCCGGTGAGTCATCTGCAGAGCGCTCGATACGAGCCACAGGTGCAGCGAGCGTGAGATGCTGCTCTGGAGGCTCTGTGTGTTTGATCGTCGAATCTTGTAGCGGGCTCGACAAGCTCGCATCATCAGTAGGAGAGATGCTGGATAACATCTCGACGCCAAGCTTCGGTGAAGGTGTGTCCGAGATCGGCGGCGTGCGAGTCGACGCGTCTGGGATCACTTGGAGGTCGAGTTCAGTGGGGGAGTCGTAGGGGAGCGAGGACGCGTTCTCGACCAGGTACTCTGCGACGCGGTGTCGCCTCCGACTCATATCCCCTAAGTACCATCGAAACACACACACACACATGAGAATTGTGAAGAATCGCAGATCAACCACCCACGCTGTCTTGTCGTACTCGTATGCAAGACACACTTCGCCTCCGACGGTCGGACCAGCAGCACACCGACAGCAACTGCAAGGTTCCGCGCGCTCATGTGGCAAGAAGCTCTAGTGGAAATCTGTGTCAAAGTCGAAAGAGGTGATCAGTGAGTAGCAAGCGCTGAGCCAGCTTGCCTCACCAAACGAGCCAACGTACATGGTTCAGATGCAGGAGCAGAGTCTTGAGAAACTCACGTGTTACCGCTCGCACATGAACGAACTTCTCGGCGAGAATCTCGTGGAAGCGCTGGGAGTGTTCCAGTGTGCTCTCGCCGCGGTTTGCACCTGCAGGAAGCACAAAGAGCTCGTCGAGGAGCTGTCGACTGATTGCGTACGGAATCAGCGGCTCAAACTTGTCTGCAAAGATCACTTTGAGCGCCGCTGTGATCGAGTGCGGGCTGTAGAGCGTGAGGTCCGGGAGTTGATGCTCGAGACATTGCACGACGAGTTCGTCCGTCTCGAGTTTCTGTCCGTCTTTGCGATACAGCCCCTCTTCGTGTCCGTGGTACTCCTCGAGAAACTCGACCATGTGCGACAGCGTCGCGAGTGTTTGCAGCGATATCACAGGGAGATCGGCTTCCGAAGACGAAGAACGATTAGCATCGACAGCAGCAGCAGCAGCGATAGGTGCGGGCGATGAGGGCGACTCAAGTGCTTGTGAGTTCGTCGCGGAATCGGCGCGCTCAGGCGAGAAGATGCCACCAGCGTGTCGACTGAAGAGTGTTCGCGGAGACACGAGCGTGGTCACAGCCAGTGCCTTGGCCCAGAGTGCGCGTGGCTTACGCATGCTGCTGGACGACCCCGGCGTCGATCCGTCCATTGCTTCGATTTGGTCGGCGCAGGTGTTAGAGTCGAGGGATCTCGTGCACAAAGGTCTGGTGGGAATCCGTAACGTCAATCACGAAGGCATTTCATGTTGTGGGGACACTGAAGGCGCTGAGTTCGTTGACATACGAAGCAACTAGGCGATGTGGGTGCTGCCTGTCGACGCGGGCGGTGGCGTCTGGAACTTGACCCAGCACTCTGGGAAGCTGCACCCGAGCTTCGGGTCGGGGTACACCCACGTGCCGTCGCCACAGATCTTGAGATCCCACTCGCACGCCTGCATGGACATTCATTTATCGACATCGATGAAATGAGTGAGGCGAAGGCATAGGCGTAGGACCAACCAAAGCGTGATCGCTCACCTGAGGATTCTCCCAGCGAGGGAGCGACGACGCCTTCTTGGCTTGGGCACCTCCAGTCCAGGTCGAGATTCCCATCACCATCAGTGTCGATGCGAGAAGGATGCGACCGAGAGACGAAGGCATCATGTTCATGATGGTGTGCGGGGAAATGTTGATCTTGCAATGACCTTGCATCGCACGAACGATGGGGATAAGACAGTGAGAAAGGTCAACGCGGGACAACTCATGAAGAGCAACAGGAACACACGCATCTATTCCATCCGAGCCGCACGTGGTCCTCGCAAAGCCTCTGCTCTCAGCCTCGTACAAAGCTCGTAGCGGATCAATCTCTATGTTATACGATGTCTGGACGCCAACCAGCGGTGCGTGCCGCCTGCACCTCGTCGACCAATCGCCTAGTTCCCAGCACTGCCCACGACGAGGAGCTCCAGGTCGCCCTGCACTTGCCGCAGCAGACGCGAGACCTCGTCATTCAGCGCAGGCGTGTCCACGCCATCTCTGCGGATCAAAGTCTCCAGCTCTCGGACCAGCGCCAGCACGGACTGCTGATTCCGAACAAAGCACGCACTCAGCGGCGCCGCACGAACGAGCACCTGGAGAACGCGAAGGCGCTTGGACAGCTCGCCCGAAGACAAGTCATCCGCGCGCTCGCTCGCGGAGCCTACGAGCGCGCGGAGCAGCGGCAGGAAGATGCTGTCGCACAGTGCCAGGATGTCCATGAAGTCCGTGACCAGCGCACGATCGGCGTCCTCTTGAACCGGCTGCTGCGAGTGCACGAACTCACGCATCACCTTGGCGCCGAGGGTCAACACGTGCTGCTCCATTCCGCTCGGAAGATCAAGTGCCACGACGCCCTTCGTCGACGTCGCAGAGGAGATACACACGCGGTAGAGAAGCACGAGTGTGTGAACGTCGACTGGCTGCATGGAGTCGAGCGTCGCAATCTGGCGGGCGAGTGCCGGGGCCAAGATCTGCGAGAGCGTCGCACCGAGGTTCATGGAGTTCAAGATGCTGCAGACGTGGTGCACCAGTTGGAGATGCAGCTGGTGGGCTCGGTGGCTCAAAACATCACCATTGCCTGTGCGTGCAAGCACGGAGCTCATAAGGAAACTGACCAAGTGCGCAATGTCCAGACACTCTCGCCGCTGAAAGAGGATGTCCATGAGGAAGCTCTTCGCGCCGAAGTCCACGCGCTCGCTCTTGCAGCAGCTCGCGAGCGCACGCAGCAACTCCACCGGGTACCGCGGCAGGTGATAGATGAGCGACACGAACTCCATCTGATCCTCCGCACGCAGCGCGTCGAACTGCGTCATTTGCTTCTTTTTCGAGCCGTCGTCGTCGCTGCTCTGCGCCAGCGGCGCTGTCGGCGCCAGGTTATAGAAGTTGACGAGGTTCACCATGATGCTCTGCATTTGCTCGCCAGCTGCCCATTCAGCCGGAAGCTGCTTGATGACCGAGATCATCGCAAAGAGACAGCGGCGCCCCAGTTCCATGTGCGCGAGCTCCAGGTAGCCGAGCAGGTTCCCAAAGCACGTCATCCACTGCATGATGAGCTCCCACTTGGGCCACGGCTTCAAGGTCGCCAGCTGCTCCAGTACAAACGCTGTGCAGATGCGGAACGTGACCGACTTGGACGACGTCTTGTTGTACAGCGCCGTGAAGCACTCAAGCAGCTCTTCTTGACTCGCGCGGGCTTTCTCCACCTCGTCTGCGGTAGCGATAGGCTCTTTGCTGTGGATCTTCGCCGCGTTCGCCGCGAGCAGTAGCGCCACCACCTCCAGTAGCGACCGCACGATCACGTGCGTGCCGCCCAGAGAGCGCAGCTCGTCCGACGCCTCGTACTTGGCGAACGTCGACACCACGAACGTGAAGATGCGTGCCTCAAGCTGCTGCGACCGGAACTTGGACGGCAGCCGCAGGAAGACGCACGCGAACTTGGCGATCGCGACGTTGATGCCGTACCACGTCGACAGGTACGCGTCGCCGCTGTTCACGATGTTGTGCTCCGGGAAGAGCGGGAACTTGAGCATTAGCTGGTCCTGCAGCCGGCGAGCGACGCGGCAGAGCTCATCGTCCGGGTTTGCCGCCATGAACTCGGTGTTCGCTCCCAGCACGACGGTCACGCTCTCGATGATGTACTGCATGTGCTCGACGTACTCCTCACTGAGGTTCTCGACCTCTCCCTCGAGACATTCGATCCAGAGGTCGAGGAGCGGCTGCAGCAGCGAGCGCGACTTCTGCTGCCAGAAGCCCACGTTGCGCAGCTGCGCCGACTGGCTGCTCGCGCCGACCACGGGCGTCGGGTAGAGCAGCACCGTGCGGGCGGCGCCGATAGACGCCGACCGCGCTGCCTGCAGCGCGCTGCCTCGAGTGCTCGCGTCGCCCTTGTTCGCACCTGAGAAGTCGATGGACATCAGCAGGCGATGCAGCACTTTGAGCGCCGCGAATCGCAGAGTGAGCGCGCCCGCCTTCGTCGCGGATGTCTTCTTCGGTGCGCCACGGGCCTTGCCTCCCGTTGCATCAGTACTCGATGACGCTGACTTTTTCGACACCAGCGCGTCGTAGCTGTTGGTGACCTTGATGCCCTGCGCCTGCGCGGCCGCAATGAGGTCGCGGAAGTTCTCGACAAGGCGTCCGAGCTGCTCGAGTCCGGCGTCGACGCTGATGAGCTCCGGCGCGACGTCCAGCAGCGCGCCGATCGCGCGCAGTGTGTCGCGACGCACGCCGACCTGGAGGTGCGTGAGCCCACTGCAGAAGTAGACGGCCACAAGCTTCGCGAAAGGCTTGAGCGCCTGGCCTTCTGCGAGCGCTGGCGCGAGCACCTTCCAGGCGCCCACGGCGGCGTCGCGCACCACCGCCTCCTCGTCCGCGAGCGCCGGCAGGAAGCGTTCGAGCACCACGGCGGCGTTCGCGAGCACGCTGCCGGCGTGCGCGGTCGTGAGCTCGCGCAGCCCGAGCAGCGCGCGCTGGCGCATGTGCGCGTTGTAGTGGCCGACCTGCGGCAGCAGCTCCGGCAGCGCCAGCCCGCGGTGCGTGACGGCGGTGCCCTTGTCACCCGCCAGCACGCTCTGCTCCAGCAGCGTGAGGCGGCGCGACGCAATGGCCACCGACGTGACGTTCGCGGCCTGCGGCGCGCGGCGCCCGACCTTGCGCTTCGGCCGCTTGAAGTCCGCGGGCTTCTTCTTGGCCTTGGCGGCCGTCGCCTTGGTCTTCACCATCGCTCCGACTCGAGTACTGGCGAAAGAGCTCTTGGTGGGGCTGCTAATGGCCAGCGAAAATCGGAACACGGACTCGCACGGCGAACGCCAATAGTGATAAAAGCGAGTTTGCACGCGGGTAATTCGACCGAATCGACTCGAGCGACAAGAAGCGTTGGCGAGCCAAGATGAAGCCCTTCGCGCGCTACCTGGTCGAGCGCCGCTGGCAGCTGCTCTTCACGACGCAGGGCATCTTCACGGGCATTATCCTCTACAAGCGATTCACGCAGGAGCAGCAGCCGCCGCTCGCCAAGACTCTCTCGTCCCCGCCGCGTAGCAGCAGCAGCAGCAACAACAACAACAGCGTCTGAGAGGCACTAGGCAGCACAATACACACCCGGAAGCCTTCGATTTGGTGGCTACTGTAACTCTCGCAACAACCTCGTACGAGCCGGACGGCATGTCCGCGCTACTCTCAGACACATCCTCCTCGGACAGCGCAGAGTACTTCCGCTTCTTCTGTGGCAGCTCTGCCACCGCCATCTGAGGACTTTGCTGTGGCGTTGGAGCCACTGCTTTTCACGAGCCGAGCAGTGTCTACCACAATGGCACTTGCGCTTTCGCTGTTATGCGGTGGTGACGCTGAACGAGGTGGAGCCATTGATGTCATCTATAATCAAGGATCACTGAGATGAAGGAGAGGACGAGCTGCTTGCAGGCACGGAGAGCTTCTCCTTGCGGCATTCGCGATGAAAAGGCATGCGCCTTGCACACCAGTATTCCCTCCTACATCTATCTACGTACTCTACCGCTTCTGGTGGTTGATGAACCGCAGCGCGAGCAGCCCGAGGACGCGAATGATCACGATCGCTCCGAGAACGATCGCAAAGTTGCTCCAGATCTCGTCGTGCTTGGCGCCGAACACGCCCTCTACGTAGTCCTTCACGCGCGGGTACGGCAGGTTCGGTGGTGCACCGATCAGTGGCTGACAGCCGATGTGCGTGGTGCTGTCCAGTGAGTCCGACGGACAGTCGGAGAACACGAGGGCCGCCAGTACCGTGAACGAGTAGCGCTTCGGCAGGACGTGATAGAGCCACTTGAAGCCCGTGGGAATGGCGGACGACGGCGGATTAAAGCCCATGAAGAGGAAGAAGATGGCGTTGAGGAGAACACTGAGCAGCAGTGCAAGCTCCTCGCTCGGCAGCGCGAACGCTAGCAGCTGACCCGTGTACGTTTGCATGAGCGTGAGCAGCGCCGTGTTGATCCAGTACTGCAGTCCGATGTCGAAGCCTTCGAAGCCCACGAGCGGGTAGAAGAGCGCCGTGAAGATGAGGGAGCTCACAAACACATACGGGATCTCGACGAGCGTGATGCCGAGGAAGTACCAGAGCGCATTGTACGTCTGCGACGCACGTTCGCGGTAGAACGCGCCACGCTCTGCGAATGCCACAGGGAGCACACTGAAGAATGACACGATGCCGCAGAAGACAGTGGAGAGGAAGACCATTCCCACACCAGCGTTCACCTCCTGGTACGTCTTGTACTTGGCACCGGAGAAAATCACGGAAAAGATGATCGCGATCGCGAATGAGATGACAAAGCGCGTCAAGTTGTACGACGGTGTACGCCAGTACGATGTGAATGCTCGCGCCACCAGGAACTTCATCTGGGTCCATTCGCTGGACGCTCGCTTCTGGGCAAATGACAGCTCCGGAACACTCGGCGAAGGTCGCGTCACGCCATCCCGGTCCAGGAACCGGTCGAGCTCTTGCTTTCGCGAGCTCCGATTGAACACCTGCGCGAAGTCGGTCGAGTCTGCGTTGCTGTTGCCCACACCCGCGCCGATGCACTCGAGGATCCAAGTCGCTGCGTTGTAGCCCTGCGGCAGCGGCGACACGCCTGGGATCTGCTCAAAGTAGTTCACGAGCGTGCGCTTGTCCTCGCCGATCTCGCCAAAGTAGACGGTCTCGCCTCCCTTCTTGAGCAGCAGCAGGTTGTCGAAGACCTCGAAGACCTCGGCTGACGGCTGGTGGATGGTGCACATGACCGTGCGGCCGCTGTCGGCCACCTTGCGCACGCCATCCATGATGGACTTGGCGGACTGTGCGTCCAGCCCGCTCGTCGGTTCGTCGAGGAAGAGCACACTCGGCTGCGCCGCGAGCTCGACGCCGATCGTGAGCCGCTTCATCTGCTCCATCGAGCTCCCGCGGATCAGCTTGTCTGCGATCGAGTGCAGATCCAGCAGGTCGAGGCACTCTTCGACCGAGTCGAACTTGAAGCTGTCTGGCACGTCGCTCGACTGGCGCAGGAACGCGCTGAACGTCAGAGCCTCGCGGAACGTCGACGCTTCTGAGTGCACGTCCATTTGCTCGCAGTATCCCGTTCCTCGCCGAATCACCGTGTCGGTCGCCTCGTACCCGTTCAGTAAGATGCGTCCTCGGATCGTGCCACCAGTCTTCCGCGCTGCGATGACGTCCATCAGAGTCGTCTTGCCAGCGCCCGACGCACCCATGAGCGCAGTCATCGTGCCGGGCGCGGCGTACCCGGACACTCCCTTGAGCAGATCGACACTCGTCGGGTCTCCTTTGTTCTTCGCCTTGAGCGGGACGGTGTACCAGAGATCCTGGAACGCGAGCGTCACAGGCACGAAGTGC
>JAASFW010000897.1:0-10051 GCA_023334005.1 Globisporangium orthogonon
AGTGCTTAGGGATCTAAACAGCGCATGCTCAAAAAGTGAGTGGTGCAAAAGCATATGCGTAAAACGTCTTGGTCAATGCTACCCATCGTGCGTGTAATCGTTCCATCCTCGAGCTTGGGTGTTCGGTCTATCGATGTGTTCCCTCCACGTCAGCATGGCTTCCTACAACATCGTTCAGGATGACTCGCTCGAATTCGTGGCTACTGCAGCTGCTGTGCTTCTCTCCACAATGCTTCGGAGGTCAGGATACTTGTCCACCAGCGCAGCGTACGCTCCGTTCTCCGCCAGCACTCGAACACAGTCGCGGATCTCCTCGTACTTCTCCATACTGTCGAGCACCTCGAACGCAACTTTATACGCCGCGTTCTCGAGCACGAGTCCCTGCCTGTGCGCTTGCTGCAGCAGCAGAGCCAAGTCCGAATGCAGCCCGCTCGTACCGGATCGGATGACCGCATACACAAATGGCCACGCAGCGTCATGGGGAATGATGCTGAAGTATCGCTGCAGCACTGCGCGGTACGACAGCTCCACGCCCTCCACAAGGAACGACACCTTTGACGCGTCCTCTTGACGCAGCTGCTGTAGATGTCTCGACACGATGTCGAACACGCGCTGCAAGGACCGGCGGCTGAGCGGCGCGTGGTGCTGCTGTTGCCATCGGTCCAGGCACGCGAGCATCGCGACGAAGTCCTCATTCGACTCGCATAGGTTCAGCACTTGCGCGTTTAGGTATACCCGCTCACCCGGATGCTGCATGTCGTAGTACCGCTCGATCTCCACGAGCTCGAGTTCGTCGTATTGCGCACTGCCGCGCGCAAGCAACGGGTACATCAATTGCGCGTAGACCTCGCGGCGCAGCACAATGTCGGTCGTGCGCACGGTCGCGCGCAGCAACCGCAGCGCAATGAGCAGGTCGCCGCCGCGCAGACTCTGCAGGATGCCCTGCGAAATCGTGTGCACGTTGCGCGGGATGACATTCGGGAAGTCGTTGATCAGATCCTCGATCGACGGACACTCCTTTAGCTTCGTCGTGGTGATGAGGCCGCTGCCGATGCCAATGCTGTCGCTGCTGCTGCTCCTGCCATCTTTGCTGCTGGCGGACTCTGCTTCGTGACGGATCTGCGCGCGCAGGCGAGCCACGCTCTGGAAAAGCTCCTCGATCGTCCTGTTGCTCGCCGCATTGTTGTACAACTGCATCTCGTGCAGTAGCTCCATCATGTGGCGGAAGTTGCCGTCGAAGATCGCGTAGAGCAGCAAGTAGTTGCTGATGCTCGCCGGCTCGTTCTGCGTCGTGTAGACCGCGTTGCGCTCCTTTGCGTTCACGAACAAGTCCACGATCTCCATGCGCTTCTCCTCACTCTCGGCGCACTCGACCGCATGCGCGAAGGACACGGCGTCGACGCGAATCATGTGCTGCTCCGCGTCGTGGAGGATCGTCTTCGCTACGTCGTGCTGACCAGCGGCGGCCGCCGCACTCACCGCGATCGATATCCGTTTCGAGTCCCGACGCAGCGCCTTCGGAAACCGGTTCAAATAGCGCACGAACACGTCACCGAGCGCCAGTTGGCTATGATTCGCATTCGTGGATTTAGATGCTGGCGTGTCCCCGTTGCCAGTATTGTCACCGAGATCTTCCTGGGTGACGAACACCTCTGGGTGGTAGAGCATGAAGCGGAAGAGAGCGTGGGAACTCGAGTAGCTCGCGTTGAAGCGCCAGCGCTCCATCTTGCGCAGGATCGAGTCCACACGGCGCTTCCACGCAACGTCGTCCTCGTCGGCGAAGCGGCCCGTGCACTCGGTGCGTAGAAGGAAGTTGAGCGGGTCGGACTCAAAGAGCCCGGGCTTGTTCGGGCGTCCGTGCACGTGCTCGCGAAAGAACGCGTTGATCTGGCGGTAGCTGCGCTTGGCGCTGAGCATGGACCAAAGCACGCACCGGTGCATCTGCAGACGCTCGAAGCTCACGTAGTCCCACGTGCGATCGGCGCGCGGCGGAAGCAGCACGGCGCCGCACGCCTCGGCAGCCGTGAACTCGGCGAACACGCGCGCGACGTCGTCGGCGCGGCCCTCGTTCGCTGCCTTGTAGATCAGCGCCAGAAAGTGCTTCTCACGCAGCGGCTCGCGCTGTCGCTGCAGCGCCTCGAAAGCACTCTGCGCCTGGACGAACGAGCTGCGCGGCGCCAGCAGCGCGCGCTTGAGCTCCGCGGGATCCGCAGGCGTCGTCGCGCGCGGTTCGAGCAGCGTTCCGAGCAGCGACGCGTGACCCGAGAAATAGCGCGGCAGAGTGGCGGCGGAAAATGCATGCTGCGCTGCTTGCTGGGGGGCGTTTCTGCTCGAGGCAGCGACGAGCACAGTCGCCTGGCGCCGCGCGAGCCGCGTGACCAGCGCCATCTCGGAGCTCGGTGGCGACTTTGCTTGTCCTTGCGGCCACAGCTTTGATGTACCACACCCGCGCCACCCCACGCTAATTGCTTCCTGTAGTTTTCGTTTCTTGGCAGGCTAGTGCTGAAAATGCCGAGTGTAGCCATCTTGTGAGAAAGTGCACGCAGGTTGATTGGCATGAGGCCGGAGACACTTCATCTCGCGTCGGCGGCTCAAGGCGGAAGGCGGAAGCCTGAAGGCTGAGCGCGACGCACTTTCCGATACGCCGCGGCCCCGAGAAGGCGGGCAGCGCACATACACGCTTGCCGCCTGCCGCAGGATGCTGGTGCCGCCGCCGATGCCGCCACCGATGCCCCCACGCTCGGAACTTCGCTGGCCGCCACTGCCAACTGGTGCACCTCCGCCGCCGCCGCCGCCACCGCCGCCACCGCCGCCACTACCGACGCGTTTGCTCGACAAACGCTTGGATCAGCGCCGCTTTCCACTACTACCGCAGCCACCGCCGCCACCTTCGTCGCATCTCCAGGTGGATGGCAATCAGCCGAACCGACGCGTGTGGACCGAGGCACAGATCGCAGTCGCGAAGCACAGAGCGGTGGCAGCTCTGTACGCGGCAACCGCCTCAAGGCCACTGGCGTCCCAGTTTGAGAATTTGATGCACCACCAGCGCACGATGCCAGCGCATATTTGGCGTGGAGCGAAACGAGTCGAAGCTGGCGGCGACTTCACGAATGTGCAGCAGCGTCCAAGTGCACGAGTGTCTTCATCTGTAGCATCCACTTCAGCGCGGTCGGGTGGTTCGTACCATGCACCCCCAATGCCACCGCGATATGGCGATCTCTACGCTCCAGTCAAAGACACCAGCTCAAATGGTGGATCGATCTGGAGCACGACACCAATTGAACTAGCGACGATGATGCAGAGTGTGCAACGCAAGAAGCGCGCAAAACGGAGGAACCAATACCTGAGCAGCAGCAGACTGCACAAGCAAGCTGAGATTGCGAGCGACGACTCCACCGGCGACGACAGCAGCGACTTTGACGACGACATCCAGCTGATGCAGCTCTGCAAATTCTACGCGCTGCCAACACTAGTTCCAGCCACTGCTACATCGCCAAGGTACAACTTGTGATTGGAGTGTCTTGAGCTGGTCAGCATCACAGCTAGCAGCTCGGACCTGATGTCGTTTGCGCGTGCACTACAACTCAGGGATGCCTTTGCTGTTGACATTGACGAGCGCTTCTCCCGTCACGACGCCATCACCAGTTCCAACGAAGACAAATCTGCAGCGCTGCTTCCGACACAAGCAGCAACAGCGACACCGCATGCAGCGGCTCCGGACTATCGCAAGCTCTTTGCGTTGTCTGTGAACACGCCGAGCTTTTTCCCAGGAGCGCCGCCCGACACGATGACTGCGATTTGCAAGGACCACGATGAAGACACACAGCTGGTACAGTCTTCTACTTGATTCGTTGGCACAGACCGTATGAAGCTGGCGAACTCACAACTGCGATTCGTTGTAATCTTGCCGTCGGTGCTCCTGCGTATCGGAGAAGAAGAAGGCAGCGCCGCACATGGACTGGTGGCCGGTACGCTCGAGTCTGAAGGGCTGACTCTGTGTTCTGGTAGCAAGACTAACGCACACGTGCGTGGATTGGCGATTCAAAGGGCGACTGGAAGTGCAGGAAGTGTGGTAAGTGCTCGCATTCTGATGTCCTCGAGATGCCGCTCGAGCCCGCGACTGACTAGTATGCTATTGTCTTCGTGCGCCAGGCAACCATGTAACGATGCGTGATCTCTGTCTTGTTTGCTGTGTGTGTGCGCGCTGTGTTGTGTTATGGCCTGCAGGCTCACCCGTGTCTCTGACGACTGCGCCGCCGCAGAACTTCTCGTACAGGTGGATCCGAGAGTTTGGGAGCCGTCACCTGAGCTGTTGTTGCAGTCTATACCTCATTAACGCTGTGCTTAACTGTTCAGAGGGCTCTGCAAGCGCTGCCGCGTGGGAAGGTTCGAGGACGCCGGCTTCGTCTTCCCCGGACAGGCGGCGGCGTGAGGCTGCTCTCTACCAGCAGCCTGGTGGTACCTGTGCAGCCAACAACGTCGAGGGCGATCGTTCGATGGCGGCGGAACTCGTTCGTTCCCAGATGATCGGCCGCCAGACATGTCACGCGTCTCGCTCCTTTCGGCTCGCGTAAGCTCCTCGGTTCCAGACAGACAGGCATCCACTGCTGCGTCTGACGTAGGTGGTGACAGTGGTGCCGCTATGCGTGTGTGCGTGTGTGTGCGTGCGTGTATGTGTGTGCGACTCCATACTTGAAGACTTGGAGTCTTCGTTATCATCGTCATATAGCTACGTACGCTTCGTCGTCGTGCAACAGGGGTCTCTTGCTTACGGAAGCCACGAACACTAACAAACTGGCTCAGCTCTCCTCGTCGTCTGCGCCGAGCGGCGGGCTGTGCTGCTTCACGAGCTGCTCGAGATGCGGAGCGTTCGCGCCGTTCAGCTCTGCGATCTGCTTGCGCTCCTGGCGACGGCACGATCGATCAACCGAGCGAGCAAGTGACACGACAAGTGAGTCAGTCGCTCGATACGTCAGCCACGTCCGTCGCACACGCACGCATATCCGTCAGCCGAGTGTCTCTCGCTCGATCTCTCTATGTCTCTTGTTCGCAATTCTACACAGGACACCCACCCGGAAGAGCAGGAAGCGCGGCTTGCAGCTCCCATTGTCCTCGATGCCCTCGAGCCCGAGCGCCACGTTGAGCTGTTTGCACATCCATCAAGCAAGTCGTCGTCGTTTGCAGCGATTGAGTGACAAGTGCCACACTCGGTCACACGCGGGCAGACGCCTCCTAATCTGAGCCGCGTGCAGCAGCGAGTCGAGTCGTGTTCAGTTCGTACGCTGGCGAAGGCGACGCGCTTCTCGGACTGATCGATGTCCACTGCCAGGCGCTTGTACGTCGGCTCCATGATCTTGCACGGTCCACACCAGTCCTTGTGCACGTCCACGACTGTGCGAGTCACGCAAACGCAGTTTAACGGACACAAGTCAGCAGAGACAGTGCACGAACTACGTGAACGCACCCAGGAGCTTCTTGTCAGACGCTTCGCGCAGCGCCGTCCAGTGCTCTGCGTCCTTCACCTTCACCACGAGCTCCATGGCTGTCGTGGTGCAGCGCTCGAAATCGAAATACTGGCTATCTGCGTTTGAGGTCGACGACGCCTCGGACGCGATCGGTGGCTGTTCGTTCACAGGCGTCGTTTGAGTCTTCTAGAGGAGGAAGAGGGGGAGGAACTTCGCACGCTGCGTGCCCTGCGTGACGCAAGATGATGCCATGCAGATTGCATGAAGAGATCGAAGAACGAGAGAAGAAGTTGAGGAGAAAGAAACGAAGGAAGGAAGGAAGGAAGGAAGGAAGGGGGTGGTGTACTTGCTCGTGCAGCGGGTGACGAGGAGGAAGTGAATAAAGTATCGGCGCCTGGCGCCTGCTAACCTAACGATCTAGTGGTGGCGGCCATCACGAGCACCTCCGGTCCTTCCAACGGGATCGGAGCCTCTCGTGTCTAGGGACAGCGCTTCGGGAGTGGATGGGTGGATGGCGATGTGGGGAGATAGATAGAACGCTCGACTGCGTGACGCTTGTGCAGCAGCTCATGGGGTTTCTGCTGTTGCTGTTGCTGGCGCTGCGCTTGAAGACCGAAGAGAGCGACCGAAGTGGATGGGATCTCTGGGCTCTCGTGCTGGGGGTCTGGAGCTACGATGGAGGAGGATACAGGTGCAGATATCGACGGCGACTTGTAGTTCTCGAGCCTGGCTTGGCTTGAACTGGGAAGAGGGAAATAGACGACTGAATCGCGACAGCTTACAGCGAGCGCGAGTGGCTCGGGCGGTTGTACTCGACGCAGCCGTAGAAGCTCTTGAGCAGCTTGGTCATCTTGCAGCGCTCCTTCTCGCAGCGCGCCATGACAATCGGCGGGCACTTGTTGAGCGCCTCCTCGAGCTCGAGCAGGAAGGCGTTGAGGAAAAGCACGCGGTCGCGCACGACGCCCTTAGAGTTCTTCCCGAGCAGACGGCCCTGCAGCACGGGGAACTCGGTCGCCGCGAACACACGCTCGAGGAACGCGGCGAGCAGGCACCCTTTGTCGCCGCCGCAGCAGTAGCCGGCGTCCTGGAAGTGGCGCCGCGCGAGCCGCTGGAGCTCCAGGAACGCCGAGAAGCGTCGGTAAACAATCTCTCCGGCGTCGTAGGCGTCCGTCTGTACACGAATGGCATAGTCCGTGTGTCCGTCGTCCTTGCGCGTGTCCACGACGGACGTGTGCACCGAGTTGAGCGCGATCGAGGGCGGCAGCATCGTGACAGAGGTGGGCTTGGGTGGATAACTTGGATGAACGACCAACGGACCGACGGCTTGAGCGCTAGGTGGCAAATTCGAGAGTGACGAGAGAGAGATTGATTCGCTTCCGCTTGATCTCTTCTCTTCGCCCTGGCGCCAGCCGCGGCAGTCCGGTCCACGCGCACATGTGTCGTCGACTAGGAAGGTGCTCGAGTGGTAGTCAGCACGCCAGACAGGTTCGATAAAGTACGGGAGGGAATTTGAAGCGAAAATGGCTCGAGATATCAAATTGAGTGGAAAGGTGGAGCGAAAGGATGACAGGGAAAGTCAGCAAAGAAGAGGCGGAGCGAATGCATAGTGAAACCAAGCGAAATCTGAACTCTCGTGAAAAAGGAACCGCCGATTTCATGAAAATCGGGACATTTTCGTGGCTTCGAAACATGAGATTTAGGGAAACAGCAAACGCTAACCATCGACACTGCCACATTTCCAGCGATTCGCAACGAGCTCGAGACTCCTTCTTGGCTGCTTCCTCTCTGCTTCTCCTCGTCCTCTCGACGCTGGTGCTCGTCCTTCCCTCGTTCCTCATTCCCAACGGGTTGCTCCGGTTCAGCGGTAGCGCTGGACACATACCAAAGGCGCATGCGAATGAGAGCGACTGGCCTCGTCCCAGTCGCAGTCCTTTGCTTCCACCTGGAACGCCTTGAACACCACCCTGCGCCTGTCAAGCGGATGACGTGGAAATCGATCAATCGATCGGGCAAGCAAATGGCCGCTTCCTGTCGAAAGCTGGAAAACGGCGGATCGATATCACCGCGATGCGAACATCCGCCGCGCTGGCAACTCCATCTTTGCCAAAGTCGAGCACGAGTAAGTAGTCGTAAGTATGAAGGTAGCCATGCTCCTGGTTTGACTCGTATTTCGCTGGAGCTGCGTGTCGTGCTCAAGATGCTTGAGCATGTAGAAGACAAGAAATGTTAGTAAAAGTTGTGTGAGCATTTCTTTATATGAGAGTTTGTATTCTTTTTGTAGGAGCACACAGTTTTACCTGACAGCTCGATCTTGAGAACGAACAAGCTTGCACCACCCAACTCGCACAAGCCAGCTGCAGATATCAAGAAGGGCTTCCCATATGAGCGAAGTGTATGTCGCTGCGATGCGTGAAGCTGCTGTGAATGCCATGTGGTTTGTGGCAATTTGGGGCGTTCATAAGGGCGAACTCGGGTTGGCCGTGGTTTTTTGCACATTACTGCTGCGATCGCGATTTGTCGCTACACTGGCTGAGCTGTTCTTCACGAGCGAACGCCCACAAGAGCGGCTTGTTGGACGAGTCAGTAAATGGGTGGCGCCGACGCTCCTGACCGCCACCACAATGCAGCAGCAAATCCGCCGCCAGCCCTCATCTTCATTGTGAGAAAAGCTTCTCCATGCAGTGCGCTAGTATTTAGGATTTGCGGGTCTGGGTTTGTGTTCGTCCTCGCTCGTGCACCGTCGTCTTTGTTCTTGCTAACTTGAGGCGCTGACGCAGGGTGGACGATGTGATCGTGAGAAATGTCTGCAGATGGCGGCGGAACGCACGCAAGGACACTCGCTTGCGCATCGAGCTTTTCGTCAAGCGAACGAGCGAGTGTGCGGTGCTCGAAAGGCTGCCACCGCTTGACAGCGTGGTGGCGATCGACCGGTCATTCGGCTGGTGAGGCGCGAGAAGCCAGTCGAATGGATCGCAGCGCTTCGCACGGTACTCGAAGATCACGACTCGCTCGCCTTTGTCTTCCGAGTGCGTTGGAGCGCGTCAGTGTGGCATTCGGTCGTCCGCGAAAATTGCGGTGCCAAGTATGTGACCGCAAACGCTCCAAACAGCAGCCGCCAGCTCCTTCACTTTGCCACCACGGGTACCTTCTGTTCTTGCGACGCATTGGGGATGTCAGCAGCACCCAACAGTGGATAGGTTGATCGCTTGCCACTCATACGATCCCCACACGCACGCATACATACAGGCGGCGTCGTGGCCACCCAACAGGAGCAGCAGCCCTGCGAGAACGCGAAGTTTTGGTTGCGGATCACTTCAAGGAGCTGAGCTGCTCAGACTCGTGGTCGAAATCAGGTCGAGGCGAGTCTGACGACTTGACGCCGCGACCGCTGCCAGCCAGTCACCCGCGCGACGAGCCACCGACGTCAGAAGGAGCGCGAGTCTGGCGTGCGTGCGTGCACGCCCATGGCAATCACTCGCAGCGCATGACACCCGCCGCCACGACCAACCACGTCGGCAAAAACGGAAGGGCGGACAGGGCCTTCGGGACTTTGAGCCTTCGAGTTGTTAAGCAAGGCGGCAGTGTCGTGTGACAGGCCGCTGGCGTCAGCTCGAGAGTGTCATCTGTTCGCGTCATGCAGGACTCAAGCAAGAGGCACTCGCGTCTGTGAACGGAGACTGACTGCCGATGCAATCATTCCGACCGACCGACCAACCAACCAGTCAACGCCATTCCTGCTGTGCGAGTACTGTTCGCCAGCACTCGCTGCAACCACCTGCTGTGTATCTTCCTAATGCATCGAAGGGCGATCTATACTCGAGGAACTCGAGCTCGTGCCTTCTATTCTCCCACTCGAGATCTCGAGATACCAGAATGCCCGACGTAGTGTGATGAACTATCAAGAGCGGGCGAGCTCCAGTCGATCGAACGTTCCTCAAGAGAACCAGCGCGGTCGGGCATCCGTATGTTGTTGTCGTCGTCAGTCCTTAAACGACAATGTTCGTTGTTGCCTTCGCTCGCTTGCTAGTGACTCGAGCGTCAGTCCACGAACGTAAACCTTCGATTCGATTGTCTCGGTTGTGCATTCTCGCAGATCACGAACTCCCACGACAAAGCTCTGGCGATCCACGACAATTCACGCATCGATGCTTTCTAGTTGCGTGTTGTGAACTCGAACGACGAAGGTCCGAGATTCTACAGCAGACACAGTCCGCTGTACACCCATCAACGCAGTCCAGTGAACTGCATTGATGGAAACTAGGTGGTGCACGCAGTCCACCATCCAGTTTAACGCGTACTGGATGACGACAACAATTGCGAAAACGCGGTGATCTACATGGGGTTGAGGCTCGGAGCTTGTGTGTGCGTCTGTGAGTGAGAATCGAAGCAAGTAATGGTCGCGCTGAAGCTTGGCTGATGGTCCTGTCAACAGAGTCCAGTAAGTGAACGCGTCATTGCTATCGCGAAAGTGTGTGTATGGTATACATGTCGATGTTGTTGGAATCTGGTTGTCTTACGTCGCGTAGTTCGTTTGGTTTCTTGTCAGTCTATGTGTTTGCCTATCTCTCGCTAACTCAGCCACGCAT
>JAASFW010000898.1:0-10051 GCA_023334005.1 Globisporangium orthogonon
AGGAGGGACCGTTTCGGATGAGCTAATCGGTGTTGGCTTGGATAGGGACGCTGAGTTTGTAACTCGAGAGGAGTGAAAGGTGTGAGCTATGAGTGTTCTTTACTGATGAAGAGTTAGAGCGAGGGGACGCAAACGCTTACTGCATCAAGGGTTCGCTGACGCTTCCAGGAACTGTGACGTGGTTGGCCGTCATGGCCATCATCGAGGATGGATGCATGAAGTTGGAGATCAAGCGGAGCTTGGTGTCGTCCGCTGCCGGGTCACGATGCCCACTTTCTCATTCGCTTCGGATCGGCGACCTTCCTTCCCTCCTTCCTCTGCTATGAGCGACACTGCTTCGTTCCGCCACCCAGTACTCGCTGTCTCGCATGGCCCCGGCCCGCTCTGGTTGCTAAAGCACGGCGAGCAGAGTCGCACAAGTGAGCCAGCGAGAAACGTCGCCGGCATCTGGAAGAAGCTCTACCCCAAGAGCAGCGCCGCAGCACCGCCCAAACCCAAGCGCATCCTGCTCATCTCGGCGCACTGGGAGTCGTACCGCCAGGAGCAGCACGAGATCTCTCGTGCGAGCGCGCCGGGCATGATCTACGACTACGGTGGCTTCCCGCCTGAGTCGTACGAGTTCGTCTACGGTGCTAAGGGTGACGCTGAGTTCGCCGAGGAGCTGCAGAGTCTGCTCTCACAACGCAAGATCAAATCGACGCTCGTAGAGCGCGGGTTCGACCACGGCACGTTCGTGCCGCTCATGCTCATCCGTCCGCAAGCCGACATCCCAGTCGTGACTCTCTCTATCAACGGCAAGCTGAGCACGCCGGCGCACTTTGCACTTGGTCGTGCGCTCGCACCGCTGCGGGAACAAGGAACGCTCATCATCTGCTCCGGACAAGCGACCCATGGACGCCGTGGGCATCCAGGAGTACCGTTCGAGCCGAATGCGCTGGCGTTCCAAGAGTGGCTCGACAGAGCGCTCACAGCAGAGACATCAGAGCTGAGTCGTGCGCAGCGCGAGGCGGAGCTGCTGAAGTGGGCTAGCGCACCCGGCGCAGAGGGTGCGCACCCGCGTGCTGAGCACTTCATCCCGTTTGTCGTTGCGGCTGCCGCAGGTATGGACGCGGACGTGCCGGCAGCTACAAAGCTCTACGGTGGCTGGGGCGGCAACCACCTTTCGTATGCGAGTTATGCATGGGGCATTGACGCAGGCTCCGACGTGGTGACAGTGAAGTCGGGGTGAAGTATACTGTGAGATGCAAGCAATCGGATCCTTGTAATGAACAAGTGCTTGAATGGTGTGTCATGTTTCAGCTTTGCTCCGGATCTGTCCGCCTTGAATTGAGCAGATCCTTGTATGGAACGCTCGATGTGTTTTAGCGTAAATGAGGCCTTACAAGATCTAGTCGAGCAAGTGCATAGGTGAGCTTGTGCTTGTTTTGCGTTGGAGGCTCGCCGAGCAGAACGGATGCTGCGAGCGCATACAGCACCGCACCTGTATACTTGTCAACAAGGTCGTTGTAGTGAAGAGTTTTCCATCGCAACCAACGATGGCTACAGTTTGAGTGGTGCACATCAAGTGTGATCTGGCTCTAATGAAAAATCGTCCGTTTCAAGCCTGATATATATAATATTGCGGGTTTCTAGGTTCTAGGAGCGATTGAAGGGTCTGTTGCTTGAATACTTGGAAACTGACGAAAGTAAATGGGAGGTGAATAGAAGATCACAGGTTGCATGAAGAGGCATGGGTGCACACTTTTTATTTTAATATTTCAGCACTGAACTGCACGGCGATTGCCCAAACGTATAGACATTCGCACTGTGTTTTCAATGGCCCCTGTCAAATCTGCTTCCCCCGCTTTTATCACAATCCACGTTTCAAATCTGTGTTCGTTTCACTTAATTTTCCAATTTCTCTTTATGAAACCCCTGGAGTTTTTTTCACACCAAACCTTTGAGGAGCTCATTTGGTGATTCACCTTCAAAGCAGCAGCAGCGCTTCGCCTTCCTTCCCCCCTGCATTTCCTCACTACTACTGCAGCAGCAGCAGCATGGTTTTCCGCCGCGGACTCGCGCTCCTGTGTGTTGTGGCAGCCGTGACGCTCGCCGACATGGGCAGCGGCGTCAACGCGCTCGTGCACAAGCGCGACCACGAGCACTCGAAGGAGACCGAGATTAAGTACCCGAACGGTGCGGTGCACATCTCGACGCACGACGACAAAGCGAAGCAGGAGAAGAAGCACCACCACCGCGCGAAGAAGGTTGGCGCGGACTCGTCGGATGACCTCAAGCACGTCAAGCACTCGCAGAAGGCGGGCGCAACGGCGAGCGACGCCAAGGAGCAGGTCATTAAGTACGACCACGGCTCGGTGCGCGTGTCCAAGCCCAAGAGCGCGCCGAACGCGCATGTGCACAAGGCCACGACCGTGCACGAGGTGCATGCGTCGACGCGCAAGCACGACCACCACCGCAACAAGAAGAACGGCGACGTGACCGAGGACTTTGAGCTCAAGGAGGGCGTGAACGAGTTCAAGGTCGCGGGCGTGCCGCTTAAGGTCACGGTCGACAACGGCAAGGTGGACGTGGACGTCGCGGGCAAGCACGTCAAGTCCGGCAGCGAGGTGATCGTGGACACGGATGCGGTGGAGAAGCCCGCCAAGAAACACCACAAGGCGCACCACAAGCAGGGCAAGAAGGCGCACAAGAAGGACGAGAAGGCGCACAAGAAGGGCGAGAAGGTGCACAAGAAGGGCGAGAAGGCGCACAAGAAGGCGCACAAGAAGCTTGCGCCGAAGGTCGAGGAGGCGAAGAAGGTGGAGGAGCCGACCAAGGTCGAGGAGACCAAGGTCGCCGCCACCGCCGACAGCGCCGCCCGCGTGACGGAGCTCGCGACCAAGCTGGCGAAGGAGGACCACGGGTTCTTCGCGACGCAGACGGCACCGATTGTGTTCATCTGCGGGATCATCGGTGCGCTCGCCGCCGTGGTGGGCATCGCGGCAGTGGCTGTTGTGCGCGCGCGCGAGCAGTCGGTGGAGGACGTGAACATGCAGTCCGTGCTCGCGGATGCGAGCGAGGCGGACATCGAGGCAGCGGTGCAGACGGATGCGCCGGCGGACCAGAGCGACTCGCTCGACGACTCGGAGTCGGACAATGACGACGACGAGGACGCCGAGGGCACTTTTGCCAACAACGAGCGCGTCGGCACGGTTTCTGTCTAAGTCGGCTCTCCTGCTACTGCTGCTGCTGCTGCGAGGAAGCAGAGAAAAGAAGCTGCGACGGAAGTGGCATCGAGAGAGTGGAAGTGAGCGAGGGAGGGATCGCGAGCCTCCTTTTGCGGCTCGTGTATCTATCCATCCATCCCAGCGAGCTAGTGAGCGAGCAAGACCTCTGATCGAGCAGGAAGAAGTCGAGACATGTTGGTGGCGGCGTGCATGCGTGCGTCTCCATATTCATTTATGCGCATTAAGTTTCACCCTGATCCATCTTGTTCGCCATTGGAGGTTAACTTCGTCGAGCTCTAGAGCTGCTCTACATCAACCCTGAATCCTGTGGTCGACAAAGTCGCTTGTACCCGGCTGTTTGACACCGTGCGTGTGTGTGTGTGTGGGAGTCTACTCACGACTGAAACCGTGATGGCTCTTCAAGAGACCGGGCCTCGACTCTCAGAGGGATCAAGATCTGGTAGAAGAGTGCGCTCACTTGCATTGATCTCTCGCCTAGAAAGCCGCCTGCATTTGCTGATGGACGGCGGGGACTCTTTGAGACACCTGCTCTGAAGACTGCCGGTGTCTTCGCATGTGGACCTAGGCGTTGCTGATGTCGAAGTCGGAGGCCGCGCTCTGCTGCAGATTCCGCCTCAAGCCCCGAAGATCGAAGAGGGTGGCGAAGTTGTCACAATCCGACGACGCTCGCGATCCTCACGCCGTCACATCCACGGAACCCGCCAAGGACAGAAGTTCTACAGATGCCAGAACCGAAGCTGCGGCATGGTCTTGGATGTGAGTGCCAGGTGAGCGTCGAGTTGCCTGCCACCAGGCAGGTCTCGCCACAAGCAACCTCCCTCCCACATCAACGCCCTTGGAAACATAATATCGATGGTTTCTTCCTGCGACGTGGCAATATCCAAGATGTTCGACATAGCCTATAGTATTGTCGTATTCAAATGAAAGCGCGATGTAGCAACACGATCTGCAATATCGGATACCTCTGTAATCCGATCGAGAGACTTCTATTCGAGTGATTTCTTCTTCACTTTGCAATGCTGCTTATTTTCGCACCAGGGCTGACCGGAATAACGAGCGCACCCGCCGGCGCTCGCTCGCCCGCCCGCCCGCCCCCTTGCTCCCAGAGCTCCTCCTACTAGCGCCTACATACATCTATAGAGAAGCAGCAGCAGCAACGATGGTCGAGAGCGGCAGCCTCTGGGTCGTCGGCGTCGCGCTCTCGCTCACCGCCACGCTTTTCGGAACGCTCGGCAAGGTGTTCCTCAAGCTCGCGCACTCGGCGGCGCGCGGCCGCTCCGTGCAGCTGGCGGCCACGCTCTGCGTCTTCGTGCTCAACCCAGTGTTCGACGCGCTCTCATACGCATACGCGGCGCAGGTTTGTAGCTGTGTGGATGTGTAGTAGGGATGACGAACGAACCGTGTGCGATTGGCGAAAAGTGACGAACTCGCCGGATGCATGCACGCACTCAGTCAATCCTGGCGCCCATGGCGGGGTTCAGCGTCGTGTGGAACATCGTCCTGTCGCCCTACATCCTCAAGGAGAAGCTCTCGGCGCACGACCTGCGCGGCACGGCCGTCATCCTCACCGGCTGCGTGCTCGTCGGGCTCTCGGGCAGCCACGTCACCCCCAGGCACGAGAGCGCCGAGATCTTCGCGCTCTTCACCGGCCGCGTCTTCTTCTACTACGCGATTGCTGCGGCCAGCGGCGCGCTCGCGGTGCGTACATATGTAACGTGTGGCATTTGAATAGGGGCATATGTGCTAAAGGTGACGATTGGGCGAACGCGGCAGCTCGTGTGGATCATCTGCACGCGGCCACAGCAGAGCGGCTGGCGCCGCTTCGCATACGGCGCGCTCTCGGGGCTCATTGGCGGCAACCTCTACTTCCTCAAGGTAGGTCTGTGCGTATGCACGTAGAGGATCTTGCTGTGTACTCATATGGTGTTGCCTATTGGTAGGCGTCGGTGGAGCTGCTGACCGAGGGCGGCGCGATATGGGGATACCCGGAGACGTACGTGATCTTCGCGGCGGCGCTGTCGTCGGCGGGCGGCGGGATCTATGTGCTCGACCTCGGGCTGCGCGAGTACGAGGCGCTGTATCTCGTGGCGATCTACGAGGCGTTCCTGATCCTCATCGGCTCGATCTCGGGCGTGATCTTTTTCCACGAGAACGCCGGCATGAACTCGTGGTGGCAGACCCTGCTGTACCCGCTGAGCATCGCCACGACGATCGCTGGCGTCGTCATCCTCTCCGAGAAGCAAGCGGAGGCGAGCGACGGCGAGAAGACGGCGGACGGCGGCTCGACGGACGAGGAGGGCAGCCCGCTCATCATCGCGGGCAAGGCGGTGAACCACGGCACCATCAGCCCCGTATGAGGCAGGTAGGCAGGCAGGCGACCGCATTCCCCTTCTCTCATAGACGCAAGCAGCACGCTCCCGCTATCTTATAATGTACAGACGACATCTCTCCCTCGACTCGTTCCATCTCTTGATCACACGCATTTTAACGCCAGCTATAGAGAGATCGATAGGCCGGTCAAGCATGCAGATGCGGTTAGCCGCAGCAGCCGTCCGCCTTGGCCGCCGGGTCCGTCGGGTAGTACATACCCGCGGCCTTGAGCTTCCGGTTGATGACGAAGACGACGCCGACGAGCCCGGCGACCAGCGCGACGACGAAGCCAATGATCGTCTGCACGGTCTGCTGGTGCGCCTCCTGCTTCTTGAGCGCCTCGGCGGCCTCGCGCTGCGCGCGCGTGAGCTTCTTCTTCTTCTTGGGCGGCGCCGCCTTCTTGTCCTTCTTCTTGTCCTTCTTCTTGTCCTTACCGTCCTCGCTCGCCGCGCTGTTCTTGCGCGCGAGGAAGCGCTGGATCTTGCCGGCCACCTCGGCGCGGCAGCGGTCCGAGACCTTCGTCGGGTCGCTCGGGTTCTCCTGCACCTCCTTCACGCAGCGGTTCGAGACCTTGGCCATGATGCTCGCGAACTCGTCCTCCGAGAGCGGCGGCATCTGCGGCTGCGTCTGCGCCTCGGCCGTCTCTTCGCCGCTCACGAGCAGCGCGAGCGCCAGGCAGAGCGCCAGCAGCGAGAGCAGCGCGCGGCGCATTCTGGGTCAAGGAAGCCTGTGGCGCTGTGTGGTGCTGGTGCTGGTTGGAGAGTGTGTAGATTGATCGAGCTGGATCATCGAGCGAGTGCCAGGTGGCACTTTCTGCTAAGTACGAAAGCTGACTTAGTCGGAGAGCGAACGGTATTGACTCCGTTGTACCACATGGTATCAGTTTATACAGGTCAATCCGGACAGTGAGAGGAGGCGAATCGAGAAGCGGTCCGCAAGGGTTTTCTGGTTCGCAGGGGCGGTGTATTTTTGACCTGGGTTAATTATACCAGCGCACACAATCACCGAAGTGGCGAAGAAGCGCTCGAGGTCGCCCGCGTGCGTGCGTGTGTGTGTACCGCCGCTCGCCGCCAAGTAGCCGCCCCGCAACCAGAGAACGCGAGACACGCTGACGACCGCCGCCGCCACTTTCGACAGGATGACGTCGATCTTTGACGGCTACGACGAGGAATATCGCGCGCTCACGAGCGACATCTCGCGCAAGATCAGCGAGGTGGCGTCGTACGAGGACCAGCACGAGAAGAAGAAGGCGAGCATCTTGCATATCGGCGACCTGCTCACGCAAGCGAGTCAGCTGGTGCGTCGGAGCAAGCACTCGGTGATGTGATACTCGGCATCAGGAGCGGAGCCTGATGATGAGAATGCCTACTGCGTTGGGGGGGACGAGCAGGTCCAGCAGATGGAGCTCGAGGTGCGAAGCTTGGACGCGGCGACGCGCCGGGAGCTGTCAAAGAAAGTGGACCAGTACAAGAAGAGTCTCGCGTCGCTCAAGGCGGACCATAGCGCGATCCGCGAGAAGGAGGAGCGCGCGGGGCTCTTTGGCGACCGCGACGACCTTGCGGTGCGTTCGATGTGGCAATGCTGCGCTCCTGTGATGCGAGACGAAGAGCGTGGCTGATGCGGGAGATGAATGCACGCGTTGTTGCTGCTTCATGTCGATAGAAAAACTCGCAGGACCAGCGCAACCGGATGAAAGCGGCGACAGACAAGTGCGTCCGTCAGTGGCGCCCTGTGCGGTGTCAGATCTGATTCGTTGTAGCGCTCATGTGTTCTCTGCTCCTCCGTCCTGACTCAGAATGAAAGGCACGACGGACAAGATCGACGCGGCCAGGCGAACCGTCGCCGAGACGGAGGAAGTCGGTGCGTTTGCGAGGCGCGCGCTCTCAGCACCGGAGCCAAGTGCAATAAACAACTGACTGACGGAGCCTCATTTTTCACGCCTGCAGCCCTCGCGATCACAGACGAGCTCGGGCGCAACCGCGACAAGATCAAGGCGACGCACGACAAGGTGAAAGGGGTGAACGACCTCGCGAGCCGCGGCGGCAACATCGTGAGCCGCATGTCTGCGCGTGACCGGCGCCAGCGGACAGCGCTTATGGGCGCCGCGGGCTTCATCGCTCTCGCCATCCTGCTGCTGATCTACTTTGGCATTTTCAAGAAGTAAGCGAGCGCTGCGCACTCCGCTCCCACTTGCGAGGACTCGAATCCGACGCCACATTGCATGTGTTTCACTTTTGTTTGGGATTCCATTTCTGTTGCTATGGCGGTGGTGATGATGATGGTGGTGTGACGAACGAATTCTGTCGGATCTCTACGAAGTCATTCTCGAGCGCTACTCAAAGAACCTGATTGGCACGCCGTATCAAGAAGGCTTGCATTGCTGTGCGCTCTTGACGCGTTCACTCTGTGGGGAGAACAATCTGGCTGCTGCATGCGTCAAGAGTCGCATCGAACGTGGGAGCGGGTGGTGCGCACAGTTGTCGAGAAAGTAGGTGACGTATTCACTGCGAGGGACAATGGAGTTGTCGAGGCAGGTTCTAGACTCCTGTGTGAGGCCGGCTTAGCACTCGGATGTGTTGTTATGGCACTTCAGCACCGAAGATGAGATGGACAAGTGAGCTCCGAGCCTCGCAGGTCGTAAAGATCGTCTGTTCGGCGGATGTCATTACTTCTAACTCCACAGCTTAGCGCATCGATAAGCATCTGGTCATCACTCAGGACACGTGTGATTACACCGTGATCGCGATCTTCTCTGTCGTTGTCGATGATGGGTGGAGCGCCTGATACACTGCATCCGCCGAGAAGTCATGGCTGTAAGCCTCGCCGTGCTGGTGTGGGTTCATGATCTACGCGAACAGCGTACAGGCGCGTGTTTGTCAGATCGGAGCAAGCGGTCACAATGCCATTGTTGCCTATGCAGGCCGATGGAGGTTGCTGAGATTAGCAGCATGAACGACGTACGCTGTGGAGTTCCGAGATTGTCGCCTCTCGAACCTCGCGGTCTCGCCAAATGAACGAAGACGCGAACTCATGATAGTAGCGCGTGTCGACGAGTTTGACGAACTGTGGCAAGCGATGAACTTGAATACTTAACAATGCACGCCACAGGGTGCTCGCCGCCCACTCAGCACACGCTGCGTCGCGCACCTTGCCGTCCACACGACAGTAGTACCGGAGCAGCAGGAGGAAGCCAAATTCCATCACTCGCTGCGAGCACAGCGCCTTCAGTCAACCCACCGTTCCCATCATGTATTGCACTCATTCAACAGCTTCAGCCACGCACCACTTTCGCCTCCAGACAGATCTCTCCCAGGTCTCGCACGTCGTCTTCAGTCGCAGCATAGCCATCGCGAGTGGGTCGTCGGCAAGTGAGACAAAGTGCTACATAGCACCTCCAGATACGCGAACTAGCACTAATCCTCACCTTCGAAGAAAATGACGCGGTCGTAGTATAAGATCTGCACGTGCTGTCGGAGCTTCTCAAGCGGCAGCGTCTCGTCCGTATGTTCGCCCGCAACTTCCACCTGCAGCAACGCAGCAATCTGATTGTGAGAGCCCTTTCTGCTACCGGCCGGCGCTCTGCGCTCTCAACACGTACGTATTGTCGCTCTCCGGTTGTCGCGTCCGTGGTCTCCACTGCGACAGAGCCGAAGTAGCCACTCGAGAAGGTGTAGTCGAGGTGGTCACGGCTGCGATGGCACTCGCACACAATAAGCATGCGATACTCTCTCTCCCAGCTAAAGCTGACAACCAGTGGACGCACTCGCCGCGCGTCTGCGACCACATACGCAGCGCCGTCAGCGCGTCGAAGCGCAGCGAGAGGTGAGAGTGCTGCAGGGTCAGGCGGTTGGCGGCGAAGAGCATCTCTGGCAGCGCCTCCATTGGTGGCCGCAGGTGCAATGCGTGCGCCAGCGCGTCGCGCTCCGCAGAGCTCAGCGCCGGCGCGCTGCGGCAGCTGAAGTGCCAGCCGCGCACGTCGGCAGTGGTCTCATGGCGCTTGGCAGCGTTCAGATCTGCTGACGTCGTGGTCATCATTTTATTCAATGGCACTTTATGTGTGAGTGGTCGTAGTTATGCAAAAAAGTGAATTAAAGCAAAGGGATTATTTAGGTATCAGATTACTGCGGTCGCTACCGGAATAAATGAAATATACGCAGCTATCACCCTGAAACTAGGCAAGCACCCATGGCGAAATAGGCAAGAATCGCTGCGCGCATCTGCGTAAACGAGAGATTGGATACTTTTTAGAACTTGAAGAGTGACGCGCCGTTGATGGGCAAGTGGCTGCAAAGCAATTGGCCAGCATTCCGTTTGACGGCCATGACCTCACGTCCGGTTTGTTCGATTTTGGAGCGTGATCTCCATGTTGAGCATTTGAATGGCGAGTTGAGATTTCTTCAGGCTTTGCACTGTGGAGGCCGCTTGTTGGCGCGAAGGCCTTGCCTGCCTGGATC
>JAASFW010000899.1:0-10042 GCA_023334005.1 Globisporangium orthogonon
CAGCCGAGCAGGGGGCAGCCTTGGTGTTCGTGAAGCCGTCGCGAAGGTGCACTGTCCGAACGACTGCTCGCGCTCGAAGCACCACATCGTGATCTCGCCGAACATGGACGCCTCGCTCATCGTGATGGTGTGTGAGATCCTTCGGAGTGCTGAGGTGGATCAGGGCATCGCGGATGATATTGAGGTTGTTGCTGAGATTGTTGGTGCCGGTGTGTAGACAGATGATAGTCTAATACAGCAAGAGTGCGGTATCCCGAGCGTGCCAGCATGTCTTCCTCCAACATCAACAGTCGAACACGTGGTGGTGGTGCTTATAAATGTATCCACATCGTCCCGCTAAAACGGGTGCCTCTGTCCACTGCGAAGCCATTCGATAGATTCGACGCCATATTTGTCAAACGCTGGCGGTCGTGGCGCTGCCAGCAAGCCCACCCACCAGTCTTCGATCGTCGAGGTGAAGCGCAGACAACCTTCCGCTTCACCAAACGCTCGCAACGCACTACTGTCAATCCCCAGGCAGCATGGGCAGTGGGTCGTCGTCGCTCCATCTCGAGGACGTCGAGTTGATCCCGCAGAAAGAGCCAGTCGTGGCTCTCAGCCCGCGCTTCTGTCTCCAGGAATGCCTCTCGCTCCATCAGCGCTCCAAGTTCCTTAAGCGCAGCGACCTCTTCGTGAACGCGCACACGGAAGGTGTCCGCTTCGTGGTCAAGGGCAAGTGGTTCGCGTGCAGGAAGACGCTGCTCGACGGCAACCTCTCGCCGATTGCGAACTACAAGGGGAAGAGCTTGAGTTTCAAGCCCATCGTACACGTACGCGCGGGAGACGACCCGACGAGCGACGAGCTTTTCCAGATCTACGCCAAGTACCACACGTGCTTCAAGAGCGAGGTCCGGGTCGAGTTCCACGACCTGCTGTCCCGCCGACACTGCGAGCTGGGCTTTGAGGGCCACTGGCGGCACCGCCGAGGGCACATCTGGCTTGAACGAGACCGCAGCGGTGTGCGCGAGCCCGTGGCCAAGATCCACCGCCCGGGCGGCGTCTCGCGCCGGAAATTCCGCATCGACATCGCGCCAAACATGGACACCGCGCTGATCACGATGATCTGCGCCATCTTGAGCAAAGAACAGGAGCGCGAGGAGAGGCATTACGGCGACTGAGGGACGTCTGCAGCGTCGGCCAGGTCAGGCCAGGAGTTGCGTAGGAGCAGGAGCAAGCTCCTGCTGGTTACTGAGGCGATAGCACTGGTTCTCTATTATGAACGCTCTCCTAGGTCTCTCCTCCTCTCAATCAATCGGCTGGCTCCTTTTGATCTCGTAAAGCAAGCAGTAGATCAAACTAGACACTCCCGGCGTCCTTGACGATCATGAAGAGCACTTGGCTCTTGGAGAAGCGCGTCGTGAGCTTGAGTTCGTCGTTGAGCTGGAGGATCTCGGCGAAGCGCTGCTCCCGCAGCAAGTTCATGAGGAAGACCTCGAAGAAGCTCTGGCTCAGGCGCGCGCGCGCGGGCTCGTCCAGTGCGCGCAGCAGCTGCTGCGCGAACGGCGCGATCTTGCCGACGCGCCCGTTCTCCTCCCATGCTTCCATGATCTTCACGAGACTCCCCATGGGCAGCTCGATCCGGTTCGCGACAGCGAAGGCCACAAGCTGCTCGCACTCGCTCTCCCAGCCCAGCGCGAGGCACTGGTCAATCAGCAGGTGCACCACGAACGCGTTGCGCTCGATGACGCTCGGGACCTCGTCCCAAAGCGCAAGCAGGCGTTGCATGCGCACCTGCGGCGGCACGTCCGCTTCGCCGCCTTGCGCAGTCAGGAAGCGCGGCACGAGCAGGCGGATCACCTGCGCGCCCGCGGGCGCCTGCCGCTGCTGCATCGCGCGCAACACGCTTGTGAGCTGCGCGAGCGTCGGCTCGCCCTTGAGCATCTCCCAGAGCACCTTGTTGAAGCACTCGACCTCGGCTTTCGACGCCTTCGCGTGCTGCTGCTTGGCCGCCTGGTTGTCGAGGATGCTTGCGCTGGCGGCCGTCTTTGCGGCCTCCACTTCCATCCACTTGTGCACCATCGCGATCGCGGTATCGAACTGCTGCAGCTTGCACGCTGTGCGCAGCGCCTGCGTGAAGCGGTGCGCGAACGGCGCGATGTGCTGCGCCGCGTACGTGCCGAAGAGCGCGACAGCCTCGTCGTGGCGCTCGATGTAGACGCACGCGTTGAAGAGCGCGCTCCAGATGTTCGGGTACACGATGTACCCGGCGCCGGTCGTCATGAGCGCATACACGTGCAGCGTGTTCTGCAGTTGCTCGGGCGTCTTCTTGCGCTCGCGCGACTTGAAGCACGCCTGCAGTGCCATCTGATACGAGTTCCGCCCAAGCACGAGCCAAGGGAAGTGCGCGTGGAACTCGTCGACCGCACGCCGCGCCACATCGCCGCGCGTCTCGGCGAGACATGCCTTCATCAGCTTGCGCAGTGTCTGCGGCGAACCCAGGTACTGGCGGATGTGCCCCGGGCGCTCGAAGAACGCGACCACTTGCGCGTGCTCCTCGAGCGCCACGAGCAGGTCGATGTACGCCGCGTACGTATCTTTACTCAAGCGCGTCCAGTCCTCTAGCTGCTCCCGCGAGAGCGGCGCAGCCTCAGCTGCAGCATCGCTACTGCTACTGCTGCTGTTAGCTTCACTATTAAGAAGTGAGTCGATCGCGGCGCGCCGCTCGGCCTCGTACTGCTCGAAGAGCTGCTTGCCCTCACGGTGTGCCGTCTCGCTTTTGCAGCTGGCGAGCGCGCGAATGAGCTGGCGCAGCAGCGTCTTCTCGCTCACGAACACCACGCTCTCGGCGTCCGGCGCGGCGTCGACGTGCCGGCCGACGAAGCACGCAGGTGTGCCGATCTCCAGCGCCTGCACGCGCCGCGCCACGTCGACAAACGCGCCGAGCGGAAGCAGCTGCAGCGCCAGCGGGCGTTTCTCTGCGTTCGCGTCGTCTGCAGTCGCTGCCGGCTCCCACGCGCGCGCCGCACCGTCCTGCAGCACGAATGACTGGAAGCTGCGCGCCATCGCCCAGAGCTCCGACAGCCGCACAGGATCACCCTTGGCCGCAAGAACGTGGCGCTGCAGCGACAGCATCGCGCGCTTCACGTCGCGGGCGGCGCCCGCGGCCACATCCACCTCCAGCGCGCCGGCCGCCACCACACGCCGCGTCCTGCTCGGCGCCTTCTGCACAGCTGCTGCTGCCTCTTCTTCCGCTTTGGAGGCTGCAGCTTCTTCCTCCACAGCAGCTACTTCCTTAGCAACTTGGTCTCCCTTCTCCGCTTCTTCTGCGGCTTGCGCCGGCTTCTCCCTGAGTCCCATCCAGCTCATGAGGTCCGACGTGCGGCTCCAAAGCAGTCGATGCTGTTGCTGTTGCAGCGGCGATTGTTGCGGCCAGCGCCCGGCGAGTGGCAGACGAGGCGCCGCGGCGCTGGGCGGGGCGAGCGCCGCGCGCAGCTGCTGCGAGCGCGGCAGGCGGCGCAGGCGCAGCATGTGTGTGTGTGCGGGCGGAGGTTTGGTGGCTGGTGTTGGCGAGTGGAGGTAAAGTGGGTAGGCGAGAAGGTAGTGAAGAAAAGAAGGGAGGTCAAGGGGGTGGAGAGCATACTCAAGTCAAGCTTATTCGGCTCGAGATATTGGCGAGAGCAAGAAAACCACACAGGGCTCGAGCTCTACGAGGAGCTCCGGATCGCCATCCTCGCTGTGGTGCTGCTGCTGTAAACCGACGATGGACTGCTCTGCCTGTCGCACGCCACGGACGTCATGGCTCCGCGGGTTCGCAGACCTCTGTTGCTTGTCACTCATTGCCAACCTGCCGACGAGCAGCAGTCGAGCGAGTGGCCACGTGAGCAGGCGTCGTGCTGCACAAGGGGATACATTATATTGATTGGTAAAGAGCAGGAGGAACCGACGATGCAGCGCTTCCTATCAGTATACCGCGACGACCAAACACTCGGACGCTGCAGTTCGTTGGGATCACTTGCTGGCGCTCATCGCTTGCTCGCGCTTAGATCAGAGCATGGTAGACGATGGCGGTGGCGGCGGCGACGGCGGCGGCAGATGGCGCGAGCGTCGACGCGCCGCTCGACGGCGCCGGCGTCGGGGCCTTCACCTCTCCCTTGGAGTTGCCAGAGCCCGAGCCGGCGCTCGGCGTCGCGGTCGAGGGCTTCGGGGACTGCGGCGCAGACGACGGGAGGTCCTCGATGTCAAAGTCTTCCGAGCCGTCTCCCACGGTGTTGGACTTGCCCTTGCCCGAGCCGGACGAGGACGACGCGAACGCCGAGACGGTGATCGTGCTCTTGGTCGAGAGCGCGTTCACGACGACGCTCTCCTTCGCCTCGAGCTTCTGCACGGACTCGAGGAGCGTGAGCTGCGCCTTGAGCTGCGCAATCCGCGCCGCGAGGTCGACCTCGGACTCGGCACTGGCAGCTACCGACGAAGTGGACGCGACGGCGACCACGGCCGCGAGCAGCAGCGAAGCAAAGAAGCGGGCCATTGTGCTGGATCAGGGAAGGAGGTTTGTTCGGGCAGACCGGAGAAAAGCTGGGAATGAGCTTGCTGCTCGAGTGTTCACGCGGTCGACGAAGGGAACGAGCGAGCGAGTCGACCGACATGGCGCTTGCTCACACGTCGCAGAGTAGGTTTGACGCACATCACCTTGACGCGTGTAATCTTGACTTGGTTTCAGTATGTGGATTCTTTTTATGCAGGCTGTGTATCGTTGTTGTCAGCGATACTGAAATCAAGTGGATTGGCGAAGTTATATTGAAACCAAGTGAATGCAGTTCAGCTCCGTTTTTGTCCCGAGTTACTAACACCAGGCGGGGCGACATTTGCATTTGAATACCAAACTTCACGAAATGACGAGCAGACACAAACGCGTCATTCCTCCTCTATCTCTGATTGACATGAGCATGCAACCGAAGACTCGACGAGCTGCTCAAGCTCCATCTCGAGACACATGAGCTCCTGACTAGCGAAAGACTCGTCATGTACAAGAGAGCTCGACCTCTGCTTTAGTCTCCAGTAGTGAGCTTCTCCGGATGACCACCTCCGAATCGCTCTCTCGCGCTTGCAATACGCTTGCCACTTCAACGCCGGCGATCTCTGCTGCTGGAAGACTGAACAGCTGTTCATCAATCTCCTCTCCGAGTTCTGTTGTAAGATGTGAGCTTGGGCAACTAACTTCCGAAAGCATCACAAGAGAGGCATCAACACGCACTAAAGCCTATCTATTCAAGAGGATCTGCTAGCTTGGCCCAGCTCGTCTGTCGATGCAAGCGACTGCTTTGCTCCCCCCTCCCTTCACAGTCCGAAGGCTCGGATGTCCTCGGGGACGTCGACCAGCGCGCCGCTCGCCACGAGAGGCTGCAGGTGGGTCGCGAACACGCGCTTCGAGTCTTCGTCAGCGCGTCCGAGACGTCGGTTCGCTCGGATCACGGCGCAGCAGACGTCCACAACCTCATCCTGTTTCGCGGTCGTCAAGTCCACGGCTTTGAAGACCTCGGGCACTGCCGCCAGGTCCTCGGCGTCCGCGAACGCACGCATCATGCGCAGTGCCAGACGCGGTTTGAGCCGGCCCACACGTCGCTCATCGCGCTGCTTGAGCACGCGCTTCGCCAGGGCATACCGCTTGCGGTACACGCACTCGTTCAGGAACTGCGAGTACGCGTGCGGCTTGGAACGCACGTGGAAGACCTTCTCGAACAGGCAGATCGTGTCCCAGAGCAGCTCGTCGCTGACACCGCTGACGTCGCGCACGAGCGCCGGCATCAGAATCTTGACCGTGCTGTTAGAGAAGAGCGGCAGGATCTCCAGCTCCTTCGCGTCGTTCAGCAGCGACACGAGCCGCGCACCGTCGCGCTTCATGCTCAAGTACTCGACGATATTGGCGACGTGCGCGAAGTCGCGCGGCTCCATGCGCGGGAACAACCTGCGCACGAGCGCCCACGCGCGCTCCGGTTGGTCGAGCAGCAGGAGCGCGTTCACAGCCATGCGGACGCCAGCACCGTGCAACTTGGTCGGTTTCGTTGTTCCATCACCACCGCCAAAGTGTTTGTCGAAGAGCTCGAGGAACGACACCGCTTTCTTGAACTCGCGCGCGTACACGGCCGCCGAGATCGCGCGCGGGAAGAAATGCTCACTGTGCGGCACGAGGCGCTCTTCGTCGACCATCTCCTCGAAGAGCGTCACGACTGAGTGCGCAGCGTCGTCGAGGTCCTGGAACTGCTCCGGGTGGTCCTCCTGCTCACTGATGCGCGCGACGCACGACGCATACGTGTCGAGCGGGGTCGTGAACGTGCTGCCCTCGCTCTCAGCGGAGCGAGACGAAGATGAAGGCGATTTACGCGGCGTGAAGTAGTACCGGTCGTCGAACGTCTTGATCGCATTGAGGTAGTCATCTGCGCGCAGCTTGAAGCCCTTCATCTTCATGTCGTCGAAGAGCTGCAGCAGCAGTCCGACGTCGTGCTCCACGCTCGCGAAGAAGAGCATCTGGCGATAGAAGAAGATGTTTGTCGGGCGGTTGTGTTTCACGACGTCGCGATAGAATGCGTGCACCTCGCTCGGCGGCTTGCGCACCGACACAAGCGTTTTGAGGTACGACGCGTTCATGTTTGCGGTCGGGTACACGGTACCAGACGCCACGACCTCCTCGTACAGCGCGAGGATCTTGTCGTGCGCGTTCAAGAGGGAGTAGGCGCCCATGCCCCACGAGTAAAACGACCGGAAGTGGCTCGATAGGTCTAGCTGCACGTCCTCCAGCACGCTGTCTTCACTGCGCACGACCACCGGCGTCTCCCAGAGCTGCTGCGCGAGCGCGCGGCGGTGCTCGAAGATCGCGGCCGCGAGGTGGCCCTGACGCGCGACCACGAGCAGCGCGAGCGCCTCCTGCTCCGTGGCCTTGGTGAGCGGGTCGCTGAAGAGCCGCGGCTGGTACTTGGTGCTCGCTCTCGCGGCGTCGAAGTGCGGCGGCAGCTGCGGCGCCACGGCTTGCGCCAGCGTCGGGTGCTGCGCGTACAGCGGCGCGTAGCAGTCGAACACCGCCTTGACGAGCGACGCGAAGTCGCGCTGCTGCGCCAGCGTTTGCATCCAGCGCTTCTTCTTCTCCATTGCCTGCAGGAACTCGCGCGAGGGCCGCGCAGCGTCGTCTGCACTGCCGTCGCGACCGCGGCGCTTGTGTTCCAGCTCGTCCTCATCGTTTTCGTCGTCTTCGTCGGTCGTGTCGAGTCCGTCGAACGCTTCAGCGATCGCGAACGAAGGCGGCCGCCCATCGCTCGCGCGCGTTGCGAGACCTGCGGCCTGGAGCTGCAACGCGGAAGGCAGCTGCGCTGCGAGCCTAAGCGACTGCGCACCGCTGGGTGCTCCTGCGCTCTGCAGCGCCAGCAGCTGCTGCCGCCGCCGCGCGAGCGCTCGCGTCCACGACCACCACCCACCTCGCATCATTCTGCGTTTTTATATGTATTCTGCTACTGAAAAACAGCTTTTTAGCGCTTACTTTTTTGCTACGCAAAATGTGGGGCTCTCATTTCTCCATCATCGTGCCACGATGACAAGCATGCCGCTTGCGCGGAGGCAGCTCCTCCTCCGGCTCCCGGCCGCCGCCACCGCCGCCACAATGTCACGTACCGGCGTTCGCCGCGCGCCGACGCTGGCGCTTCTGCAGCTCGCCACCGCGTCTTCGCCAACGCATGCACTGCAGCTGCGCGCCGCTTTCAGCAGCGTCAACTCCAGAGACCTGCGCTTCCAGCGGGACGGACGGCGCTCGCGCCCGGCGGATGACGCGGTGGCCAAGACACAGCGCTGGGTGCAGAAGTGCGCGTCGGAGGGCGACTTCATGGCGATCGTGCGCGGCGTCGCCGAGTGCTACGCGCCGCTCTTCCGGTCGCACCCGGCTCTCGCAGGCCACACGTGCGCGCTGGCGGAGTTGGTGGCGCAGCGCACTGGCGTGAGTGCTCCCACATTCAGGAATGCTGCTGGTGAGGATGAAGGCGGTGATGGTGCCGAGAGCGACGAGTCGCCACGATACCGCGAGAATCGCACCAAGCGGATGGAGCAACTGGCGCTCGAGGCGCTCTTCAAGAACAACGAGGCGGAGCTCGCGGTCGCCGTGTACGAGAACCGGCGGCGCGTGGTGGACGCGATCACACGCAGCGGTTTGGCGCGCGGCGATAGTGAGGCGCGGATGGACGAGCACTACCGCTCGTTCTACTCGCTCGCGACGGGCGCCTTCGCCGCGCTCAACAAGCACGAGCAGGTCGTGCAGGTGTACGAGGAGGCAGTGGCGGCGAAGCTCTGGCCGACCGTCACGATGAACGTCAACTATGTGCGCGCACTCACGATTCTGCGCCGGTACGAGGATGTCGCCGCCGCCTACGCGCACATCAGCGCCACCGACGGCGTCCAGAACATCTTTTTCTACCGCTGCATGCTGTACTACGCTGGCGTGGCTAGTGACGTGAGCGTGATGCGCGACGTACTCGCCAAGATGAATGAGCTGCGTTTCAAGCTACGGCCGGTCGACTATGCGCACTGCATCCGCGCGTTCGATCGCAGGTACTACTCGGTCAGCCCGAAGAACGCCGACGACAAGACGAGATCGACCGTCGCAGCAGCACTTCCTGTGACGTCGTATCTTGAGCATCGAATAGCGAAGGACACTGTCGTTGGAGAAGAGGAATCCGAAAGGCGAACAGAGGCGATCGAAGGTGCTCGCAGCGTGCTGCAGATCTTCGACCAGCTTGTCGCCGCAGTGAGCGAGAAGAAGCGCGACACGGCGTCACCAAGTGGTTTCATCACAGAAGAGATCGGGAAAGTGCTGTACCCGCGCGTGCTGACCGCGGCGATTATCGCCGGCAGCATGGACACTGGGGCAGAGGATGGCTTCACGAGAGTGACCTCAATTGTAAACACTCGGCGCGAGCGCGGCAACGCACCATTTTGCGAAGACGCGCTTCAATATGCAGTGACGGGCTTGCTGCTCGGCGGCCAGCCGCAAGTGGCCTGGCAGCTCGTGCAAGAAGAGCTGGAGCACGTGAGTGTGCGTTCGCGTGCATTTTCGGCGATTGTGAACAACGTGCTCGGGTACCTTTGCACGACGCGAGCCGCGTCCGAGGTGGCTGATTCGCAGTGCACACCGCTAGTCATGACGATTCTTGAGGATCTCCGACGGCGAGACGTGGCCACAGGAACTGTCGCGAATGCTCAAGTGCGCGCGGTCATCGACGCGCTGTGCGCGGACAAGACTGTGATCCCCGACGATGAGCAGCTGTTCCAGGTGATCGCAGCGAATAACAAGGTCTTTCGCGTGCATGACAAGGTGTTCTGGTTCGTGTACTTCCTCACGAGCTGCTTCGAGCACGAGCGCTTTGTGGCGGCCAAGAGTGCGTTCCAAGCGCGCAATGTGAAGGAAATCCCGACGATTCCGGTCGCGCTGGCGCTGTCGTGCATGGAGAGCTACGCCGAGCGCGAGGACTTCGAGTTCCTGTACCGCCTTTCGCGAGCAGTCAATCTGGACAAGTGCACCTCGATCGACAAACGTGCAGTATGCTACCACGCGATCCGAGCGTGTAGCAAGGTGGATTGGCTCGGCCACGATGAGATTCGCGAGATCGCCGAGATCCACCTTCTCGATGTGTCGCCAAGCGAGTTTCCTGAGGACATCCAGGCACTGGTGGCGCCGCAGAGTACGAGTGGTGGTGACGCATAACCACCGAGAACGACGCACAGGTGTAATAGATTGATGTGCCTCGACTGTCCAGTGTCTCGTGTAGTGGATGTGACGACATCAGGTTGATTGGATGCGTATCAGTGGAGTGGCTGCACAGAATTAACAGCGATGATTCGGGGCAGCGAATGTCACGAGGGCTTCAATCCATCGCATCACACCCGCTCCTGGCGCTGGAGAACAGCTCAAACGTATCGTGGGAGAATGTGCAGGCGCTGTGGCATCGACTCACGATCGTAATGTGTCTGGGCATCACGATTCAAGAGAAACTGCGCAGCAAGGCGAGCATGGAGACCAAGATGTCTA
>JAASFW010000009.1:0-86022 GCA_023334005.1 Globisporangium orthogonon
CCCCCCCCCCCCCATTCGTCATGTGCTGTGTTTCTTTAGTGGGCTTGAAGAACGCGTCGCCAAAAGCTCTTCTTGGGGTGCGTTATCGGCGCTGCACACTTTTGCTGTCTTAGCTCCATCCATCTGCATCGTTGCAGTTGCTAACGCTCTTCATTGCGTGTTTGTTTGACTGGTTAATGAACCACCAGCTCATGGAGGCTGCTGGACCGAACACCGGACTCACGACTGAGCACCTCAAGAGCCACCTGCAGAAGTACCGACTGAACTACGAGCGCTCGCGCGCCGAGTTCCTCGAGTTCTACGACTACAGCCACAAGAAGAACCACAAGCGGCGCCGGAAGAATGGCAGCAAGCCCGGCGAGCCCAACACGATGTTCGTGTTCCCGATCGCGCACAAAAAGAAGAAGGAGGGCAGCGGCGGCGGCGACAGCGACTCGGACGATGAGGGCCCCGACGACGGCATGAGCGACTCGACGCTCGAGCACGCAACGCCGCGGAGCAGCTCGGCGTCACTCGAGCGGACCAGCAGCTTCACGAGCATGATGCACGACCCGAAGGACCAGATGAGCGCTGCAGCCATCGCGTATGCGCAACAGCAGCAGCAGCAGCAGCAACAGCAACAGCAGCAGCAGCAGCAGCAGCAATACCTTCAGGTGAGATAAGAGCTGTAGCTCTTCGTGATGTCTGGAAAGCGAAGCTCACTCAAACTCATATCGATATGTTCTTGCGTGTGCTCAGATGATGAACGTTGGCAACGCCAGCGACCGAGTCAGCTTCAACGCTGGACTGACGTCCAGCCAGACGACGGGGTTCGGTAATGGGCTGTCTCGGAAAGGAAGTCTCTCTGGGTCATCTACCGGCAGCTCTCACCAATCCAACACTGCTGCTGCGGCGATGAACAACCGCGCGCTTGCAGCGGCTGCGGCGGCGTATCAGCGATACGGCGGCATCCCGATGGGCGCGGGTGGCGGGAGCGCTATCAACGCGGCGATTGGACAGCTGGGCGGCGATATGAATGACCCACAGTGGAGCATCTTGTCGTCGCTCATGTCGCAGAACCAAATCTCCGGAGTGAACAACGGCAACAACGTCCAGAGCAACGGCGGCGGCGCGATGCTCCCGACAAATGAAGGAATAGGTGGCGGCAGCAACAACGACCAGTTCCAGCTGCAAGAGGAGGCGAACGATCTGCAGTTGCAGATGCATTTGGCAATGCAGGCGCAGATGAACCTGCACCGGCAGATGCTGACGCGCAAGGTGGAGGTCTCGCAGCACATCAACAACAACGCCGGTAACAGCTCCAGCTTCGGCAATGCGGGGTGGAGCCCGCAGCAGCAGCAGCAGCAGCAGTACTTTGAACAGCAGCGCGCTGCGCGCCAAGCGCTGGCGAACTCGTCGCACCATCCGCAGCAGCAGCTGAGTCTCGCGGCGGCGAGCGCTGCTGGCATCAGCCACACGCCTCGGCCGTCGCTTGCCCCGCGCAGCAGCAGCAGCGGCAACATGCTGGGGACGACCGGCGCCGTGGTAACGAGCACCTCGATGGGGATGGGGAGCACGCAGCAGAGTCGCCCGCCGATCCCGATGTCGGTGGGGCCGACGGTGCCCATGCCGAACACCATGATGCAAGAGAGTGGGCAGGAGATCAACGCATCGCCTGGTTCGCTCGGGGCAAACCTCGGCTTCGACAAGAACGCTCCGGGCGCAGGGTCGGTAGTAGCAGGCACAGCCACAAGCGGAGGGGAGGACGACGCGCTCGATCTCTACCGTTGGGACCGCATCGATCTGAATGTGGAGCTGGATGACGACGACCTCTTCGGGTTCCTCAAGTCGTGATCGAGTCGCGACGACGACAGACAAGCAAGCAACCACCACGTGTTTCTCGTAGTATCCGCCAAAGAGATGGCGGTATTTATTCCAGCGAGCGACGCTGCTGGCGAGTGGTGATGAGATGGCCTCCGCGTGCAAGCAGGCGGAGGTGGGGGAGGTGGAGAATGCGAGAGGAGGGCGTGTACACAAGCAAGCAATGCAGCCAGGCAGGCAGGTTGGGGAGGCAGTATATGTAAATGGAGAGAGCGTGCATGCGAGCGCGAGAGCCTGCCTGAGGAGACCCAGTGGGAGCTACGCACGCGCGTGCGCGGAGGAGGAAGGGTGTCTGCTGCATGGGCTGCGAGGGTAGTACCGATAGGAAGTACTCCTCGACATTCGTGGCGTTGGTCGGTGGGTGGTGGTGGCAGATTGCATCGGTTAATAGTCACGTACTCGCCGAATCGTGTTCCGCTCGGCTCTTCGTCTTGTAGGACTGTAGTAGTTTGTTGGCGCCTCACCCTGCGTCGACACGATGCCTGTAGCAATTGGAGTATGCGCGATGCTCGTGTGTCGGTGTAGCCGGCATGACTCGGGCCGTGATACATGAAGAGTGTTCGCGTGTTGGGCTCGTCAGCAACGCAAGCACCACTGCTGACGGCTCATGACCACGAGAGAGCGAAAGGGATGTCGTGATACAGATGGGAACCTACATATATCGCACCGAGTGTCGCGACGGCAGGTGCATGGGCAGGTTGGCGAAGCCGAATGGCTCGAATTCGCAGTGCACACAGCAAGTCTGCAGATGCACGGCATAGCGGTGGCCAAGCATAGTGTACGGATTTTTCGTGCCGTGTAAGTCCTAAGACAGCTGCTAGCGATTAGAGAGACCCGATGCCCATCAGAACAGCATGCGAGCATATGACAGCGACAACAAGAGGTGCGGTCCTTCCAATATGTTCGGTATGCTCGGCGACAGTTCACCGGTGGCTCTCTTGTCACCAGCTGCATGCACTCGGAATCTTATGGAACGTATCCTCAAAGTCATCTGCGGCCACCTTTCACCCCCTCGACATCGCAAATGGGAGAGTGAGAACACCCCTATGTGCACAGCTGGCTGGTGGCGGCGAGCTTTTCGGCAATCATCCATGTCCTGATGCGGACGCCGGTGCTCGAGCACAAAGAGAAAGCGATAGTTGCGGTTGATGACCGAGGGACAATCCGGGAGCCGCTTCTGAGCTTCGCCCACTCGCTCGCTCATGCGTGTCACGGAGAGCGCACCTGCGATCGCCGCATGGAGACCTCAAACTGCATTGGCGACACGTGCAGAGGTTGTCTGGAAGGCACTCAGTAGCTCGTTCCGCTTCTTCTGTCGATGCCACCATTGCACAAGCCACGTCCACACGCATCACGTTCTCCAGGAACGAATGCACTGCAGCTTCCACATCGCCCGTTGATCCGTCTTGCACGATGGAGTCAAGTATGTGTGGCGAGTGTGCTCAAGCGCTGTGAAAAGGCAAAGTGATGGCGCACTTGGACGAAGCGCTCGAACAACTCGAGTTCACCCACGACGACGACACTCGCATTGTTGGCAACTGTGAAGCGACATGCTGGAAAAGATACCTTTCATTATTTTCTTCTTTATCTTGAATATCCTGTATGTAGTTGCTTTAGCTATATGAAAGTATTGTGGATGGCTTCCGTAAGAGCCATACCCAATACGAGAGAGGCTTTGTTTAGAGGCGATTTTCAGCTGCCACGTCATTTATTTGTAGTTCGAGAAATATGAGTATCTATTTCAAGGGGCTAAGTGTTTTTGAGGAGGTATGGTTTTTCAAAAGCCTGAGTTAAGCCTGTAAGCATAGTTCGCGAGATGAAGAGGCGATGAATATCAAGGGGGCATCTGGAATCAAAGGATGCTGGTTTCCGTTGAGCCGGTGGCAGCAGCCTTTTCAAGTCCAGCTGCGATTTGACTTTGTCGATACAAATGCCAAGCTCCAGCTGAACGTTTCTTTTTCCTCCTCACGCAAGTCTTGAAGTCCACCAAAACAGTGTGACAAAGAGTGTGCCTCCCCTCCTCCGAACCCACATCTGCGCAACTTGCTGGCGGCAGCTCGCCATTCTCGAATCCGCCCGCCAGCGCTCGAAGCTCCCTCGCAAGAAGACTCTTCCACTCCCCCCGCACTCGCCACAGTCACCATGCTGAACCTCTACCCTCCGTCGGCGCACAACGTGTACAAGGGCGTGCAGAACACGTACCCGCCCGAGGTGGACGCCGCTGCGCAGCAGATCCACGAGGCCACCAAGGGCTTCGGCACGGACGAGGCGCTGCTCACGGCCGTGCTTGGCAACAAGACGCCGGACCAGCGCTTCCTCATCAGCGAGCGCTACAAGTCGCTCTTCGGCACGTCGCTCAAGGAGCTCGTGAACAGCGAGACGTCGGGCTCGTACGGCAAGCTGCTCTCGCTCATCTCGGCTCCGCTGCCGGAGGCCGAGGCGGAGATCCTTCGCTCGGCCACCAAGGGCGCGGGCACGACCGAGAAGCTCATCTACCCGATCGTCGTGGGGCGCACGAACACGGAGATCAACATCCTCAAGAAGACCTACTTCGACCTGTACAATGAGGACCTGACCGTGCGCCTCAACAGCGAGCTCGGCGGCGACTTCAAGAAGGTGATCCTGGCGTCGCTGCAGGGCGCGCTTGTGGACTTCAACGCGGCGTTCCACACGGCGCAGAAGGCCGAGGAGGACGCGGACGCGCTCTACGCCGCGGGCCAGGGCAAGTTCGGCACGGATGAGGAGGCGTTCATCAAGATCGTGGTGACGAGCCCGCCAGAGCACCTGCGCAACATCAACGCGGTGTACGCCAAGAAGTACAACTACACGATCATCAAGGCCGTGGAGAAGGAGTTCGGTGGCGACGCCGAGCGTGCGCTGCTCTTCGCGGTGCGCATGGTGCTCGAGCCGCTCGAGCTGCTCGCGGAGCACTTCGAGAGCACGATGAAGGGCTTCGGCACGGACGAGGAGGGCCTGAGCGCGGCCGTCGTGCGATACCACATCGTGCTTCCCCAGATCAAGGAGGCGTACAAGAAGGCGTACAACAAGGACCTCAAGGACCGCATCCACGGCGAGACGAGCGGCGACTACCGCGCGCTGCTCGAGACGATCCTCGACGCGCCGGCGCACTAGGTCACTCGCGCCCGCCCGGCCGCCTGCAAGTGAGCAAGTGCATCATTAGTGAGCAACGGAGCTCGCTCGCCGCCGCCATTGCCACGATGGCTTACCCGGCTGCTGCTGCGCTCTGCACGTCGTCCAAGCTGCGTCGCTTCTCGTTCGTTGCCTGTTGATCGCTCTGACCCACCCACCACTCGCTGTAAAGAACCCATGCACACAATCAAACAGAGAGAAGAAGGCATTTACTCGGGTCGTTCGTGCATCGCATGCACCGCTTCCTCTTCCTGCTACACATGCGCTGCTGCTTGAAACAACATCCTCTTCAACACTCCCACCAATTCATATCGACATCTCGCATTCCGAGAGACCAACCAACACGCCTACAGCCCCAGCGACGATGAGATCTTCTGCAGCTTGGGGAACTGGCGCGCGTGCAGCGCGGCTTCGAGCGAGAAGTCGACGAGCGACGACTTGAACTCGCTCCGCTCGTAGCCCTGCACGGCGAACTCGGTGCCCTCGGACGCGTCCGGGAAGACGGTCGCGAGCCCACCGGCGAAGTTGCGCAGCCGCGGGTACAGCTCGCCGAGGCTGCCCCAGGCCTTGCCGAAGCTCCAGGTGCTCGCGACGAGGTCCACCTGCGCCTTGATCGACGTCTCGCGGGTGTACGCGGTCTTGAGCTGCGCATGCTCGCTATGGATCGCGCTCGCCTCATCCTTGCTGAACGTCGCGCAGAGTCGGAGCTGCTGCGTGCGCAGCAGGCGGTTCATCTCCGCGCCCGAGAGCAGTACGAGCTCGTGCGGGAGCACGCTCGGCAGCTTGGCACCCAGGGTGTCTTCGCCGCTGCCACCGCCGCCGCCGCCGCCGCCCGGACTACGGTCGCCCGTGATCTTGGCCAACTCATTTACGCTCTCGCCGAAGATGTACGCGACGCTCGCGACGAGCGCTAGGTACGCGCTGCCGTCCTTCTTCTTGAGGCTCTCGAGCTGCTCGAACACGAACGGGTCCAGGTCCTCCAGCAACGACTCGGCACCGCGCTGCGTCGTGTAGTATTGTCCGAAGATGAACTTCTGGCCATCCTCGAGGTCGAAGTCGCGCGCCTCGAAGAGATTTTCGTACGGTCCGCGCACGTACCCGACCTCGAGGAGCTCTGCGAGCATCGCGCCGATGAGCTCACGCTGCTGCCCAAGCTGCGTCGTGAGCCCGCGGAGCTTGCCGAGCGTGTTGTCCACGATGTCCTTGAAGCGCTTGAGCGCCGCCATGAGCACCCACCAGCGCCCGGGCGGCGCGCATGCGGGCTTCTTCAGGTCGAAGTAGCTCTTCACCTCCAGGCGCTTCTCGGCGACCCAGTCGATGAGCCGCCCCATCGAGCGCCAGCTCGTGTTCACGAACCGAGGGCACACGCTCCCCTGCATCGCAGCGATGAGCTGGTCATGGTGACGCAGGTGGCCCGTGATCGCCGTGATCTCGTTCACGAACGTCTCGTCGAAGAGCTGGCGGAAGAGGCTGTCGAGCACCAGCTCGATCTGCTGCGCGCCGCTGCGCACGCGGTAGCAGCCGTCGGACGTGCTCTGGCTCAGCAGCGTGGCGAGCTCCGGCACGGCGCGGCCCGTCGACACGACCCCCACGAGCTTGTGCTGCCAGTCCGGCTGCAGCACGCCGAGCAGCTTCGCGAGCGAGTCGTACATGTACTGGGGCGAGTGGCGGTCGTACACAGGGAGCGCGAGCAGGTGGAAGTCCTGCATGTGCTCGCTCACGTTCACGCGCATGCGCACGTCAAGGTACGAGCTCTGGCCGTCGAGGACGAGCGAGAAGGCCCACGTGTTCGCGATGATGGACGAGATTGTCTGGAAGTTCATCGCCGCTGCGAAGCGCACGAAACCGATCGCGTCGGCGGTGGAGATCGCGCCGATACGGCTCTTCGGCGCTCGCTCCTGCGCGTCCTTGACCAGCAGCGCGCTCTGGCGCAGCGACGCGCCGGTCGCGACGAATGACAGACAGAGCTCGAACTCGAGCTTGCTCGGCGCCGTGACCAGGTACACGTCGTTCTCGAGCTTGCGCCCGACACGCGGGTGACGTGAGAAGATCGACAGCGCCTGCGCCGGGTCGTGCACGAGCGCCTCGTACTCGCTGTCGAGGTCGAGGAGCAGGTCAGCGAGGATTCTGTCCACGATCGGCGCATTCACGAGGCTCACAACGCGCTCGCGGGGTGCCGTGAGTACCGCCATCGACCCGACGGGCGGCACCGCGACGCTCGAGAACAGATCGCCCGCGTCCGGCTCGGCGCCGACACTGCCTATCGCGCTTCCCACAGCAGCCGCAGAAACAGCAGCAGCAGTGCCAGCGGTGCCAGTAGGGACACTCACCCTCGCAGGGTGCGCCGGCGCGGCGGCATACGCAGCGGCGTCGCGGTGCGGCGGGCCAGTGTACTCTAGATACACCTCGCGCTGCTTGTCCGTGAGCAGCTCGTACTCGGCGAAGCGGCGTGCGTGCTGGTCGCGCGCGTGGTGCGCGATGTTGTCGGAGCGCCACGGCGCCTTGAAGTGCTTGACGTGCGTGGACGGGCGGCGCTTGGCGCGCGGCGCGCCGTTCCCGCTTCCGTTCGCGCTGTCGCCCGCGGTCGCCGGCGGCAGCAGCTTCTCGCGCCCGAACTTCTCGCACAGGCGGCATGCGAGCACGAGCACCTCGGACGTCACGGCGTCCACGGACGTGACGCGCAGCGCGTACTTGCTGAGCCATTTGTGCTGGAAGCCTGTGCGGCGCTTCGTGAGCGGCGCGGCGCCGCCTCTCGCGCGAGCGCGCGGGCGCTTGGCGCCGACCGCCACGTCGGCGTCGTCATTCGCAGTCGCGGCCGGCGACGCCGCGGCGACGGAAGGCTCGTCGTTGTCGTGCGGCGGCGGCGGCGGCGCTGCTCCTGGTGGCGGTGGCGCTGGTGCTGGGAGCTCCATTGGAAGGAAGGACGAGGGGGCAATTTCAGGGGCTTTGTCGTTGCTGGAACGAGAATGAACTGACTGGCTGCTCGCTCGTGTTAGGGACTTTCGAGCGGGCAGTGTTATCTTGGAGCTTGTATGCCGCGAGTCCAGAGCTAGTGAGTCCCTCTACCTGTTTTAGAAAGGTCCTCCCGCATTCCCTCACATTCCCCCCGCGTATTCTGTACCAGAGGCCTAGTGCTGGATGATGGGGCTCGCGCGCTTCCTCGCGCTCACAGCGGCGCTGCTGCTCGCCTCCGCCGCCTCGTACGTCGCGCGCACTGCGATCTCCGCGCGCTGAGGATAGCGGCTGTACCGACTTCCCCCCGTGACTTCTTGTTCCCTTCGCGACCACGCAGTGCATTCGAGATTCAGGGCACGATCTACCCCATGGCGGCCGAGAAGGTGGCGCCGTTCAAGGTGCTGCTCAACGGCGGCGAGAAGGTCACGTACGCGCGCACGGACGGCTCCTTCGTGTTCCGCGACGTGGCGCCCGGCCGCTACGTGGTCGACATCCCGTCGGAGCACTTCCTCTTCAGCCAGGTAGATATGCACGCGTGTGGAGGGTGGCGTTGACACGAGTCGGGTCGTTAGGAGACCTCTTGCTGAGTACGAGCTTGCGACGCTTGCGTGCGCAGTACAAGCTGGACGTGGCGGCCGACGGCGTGATCCGCGCGCTCGAGTACAAGTACCCGGGTGCTGGCAAGCAGCGCGCCGAGTACCCGCTCGTGGCGGAGGCCGTGACGGAGCTCAACTACTTTGAGCAGCGCGAGAAGTTCAACCTGCTCGGGCTCATCATGAGCCCGTCGTTCTTGACGATCGTCGTGCCCATCGGGCTGCTCTACATCCTCCCGAAGCTCTCGGAGAACATGATGGGTGCGTGCAGCTTAGATAGCTCGCGAGTGGCAAGAGTGTACACGTATGCGGATCGGCTGACGTGGAGCATCGTGCGCAGACCCGGAGGAGTTCAAGAAGGCGCAGGAGGAGATGGGCACGCAGGACCCGGCGGCGCTCATCTCGGGCATGTTCGGCGGCGCGGCGCCTCGCAACAACGACGACAGCGACGACGATTAGAGTTCTCTTGCGCGCGTGCGTGAGGACGGCGTGGCGTCCGCCCCCTCTGCCTTTCCGACGCTCAGTATAAGCCGCAGAAACAGCGACGCACGCGCATACATACACACTCGTTCTCTCCCTCTGTTGCGCTGTCACTTAGATGTACATGGTGACGTTCGGGTTCCAGTTCCGGTCGTCGACGTTCTCCGTCGTCACCTGGTGCGCGTTCGCTGCGGTCCCTCGCGCGCGCGGCACCTCCTGCACGTCGTCGGCGCGCGCGCCCCAGTCGTTGAGCTCCCGGCCGCTGCGGAGCTCGCCCACGAGCTCCTCGATCGCGTCGTCGCCGCCGCGCAGCGTCAGCCGCACGAGCGTTTTGTCCGCTCGGTCGTTGGACGCGCCGCCCGCGACGCCGCGCTTAAGCATCGCGCGGATGACCGTCTGCCGGAACATCACGCGCTGCACTTTCCCGCGCACCTCGAAGAAGCGCTCGACGGGCGCTGCTGGCGTCGCCATGACTGTCTGTGGTTGCGTGAGCTCGATCTGGATTGAGTGTGCGCAGCAGGGATAGTTGAGCGTGAAGAAATCAAGAGAGCGATGACAAACGAATACTTGGCGAGGAGGTGAAGATGGCACGAAGCCAAGCAGGAAGAGATCGACGTCGCGACGCCAAGAGCGGGAAGATCGCAGGGCTGTAAAGGTATATTATAGAACAAGCAGGCGCCGATGGCGACGGCGTGTAGAGCTGCTGGCTGGCGAGCGCCACCGCAACAGCTTAAACTATCGGGCGCCGCGCCATTCACTCGGAGCTCTTGGCTTTCTTCTTCTTCTTCTTCTTGTCCTTCTTGTCGGCGGCGGCTTCGGACTCGACGGCGGCCTCCTCCTCCTCCTTCTTGGCCTTCTTCTCCTTCTTCGCCTTCTTCTTCTTCGGCTTCTCCTCGTCCTCGTCCTCGTCGTTCTCAACGGCGGCCTCCTCCTCCTTCTCCTCCTTGCGCTTCTTGCCAACAGTCATGTCCGACGCCGCGTTGTACGTCTTCGTCGCCTCCGGCTTGACGTACTTCTTGGCCTCGTTCTTCGTCTTGCCCTTGCCCGAGAGCGTACCCGTAAGCCCCGTCTCCAGCTGGCGCACACGCGCCTCCACCTTAGCGCGGTTGTCAAAGCCAATCGTCGCCTCCGTCGCGTCGCCAAGCGCGTCCACGCGCACCGCAAGCGCCGTCTTCGCGGCGAGCACACGCGAGATCTTGCCCTTGTGCTTGGGCGCCGTCTGGCCGATCAGCGACGCGTGGTAGATGAGACCGTATTTGGGGGTGTCGTGCTTCGTCTTGAGCGCACGGAAGAGCGCCTTCTCCGCGCCAAGGATCTGCACCGTCGACGCCGGGTGCTTGGCCAGGTTCATGAGCGAACCGGCGTGCGCGATGAGGCGCGCGCCCACAAGCTCGCCCACCATCACCGTGAGGTTCGGCGCAATCGCGTTCATGCGGTTCTTGAGGTAGTCGAAGAGCTGCGCGCGGTACTCCGTGAGCGAAATGACCTGCTCGCAGAGCGACGAGATGTTCGTCACGTCCTCCTCCGAGATGTCCGTGCCCATGGACACCTCGCACACCTCGCGCATGGACGCCTCGACGTCCTCGGCAAGGATGTCCGAGAAGTCGAGGTTCTTCACGTTCGAGCGCACGCCCATCTTGAGCACCGACTTGGCGTACTGGAGGTTGTCCGTCACGATCTTGCCCATCTCCGGGAAGTGCCAGCCGAACCACTCACGCACGCGCATGGCGTACGTGTTGATCTCCTTGTCAAGCTCGTCGAGCAGACCGATGGCCTGCACGATCATCGTGTCCACCTTGTCGGCGCTGAACTTGAGCTTGTAGCGCGAGAGGCTGTGCGAGAGACCGAGCGTCATGGACTTGAGGTCCTCGTCCTCGAGCCCGGCAATGAGCGTGTTCATGTTGGCGCGGATGCCACGCATGACCTCGTTCACGGCCGCGTCGTGCACGCACTGGATGCCCATCTTTTCCTTGATGAGGCCGCCGAGCGCCTTGTCCGAGACCGCGAGCTTGTCCTTGAGACCGGCGTCGAGGATGTTCTTCTTGAGGAACTTCTTGAGCGCCTTGCCCACCTTGCCGTCCACCATGTCGGTGGCGGCCGCCACGGCCTCGGTCGTGTCCTTGAACGCATTGAAGCCCTTGAGCTTGAGCACCTTGCTAGCCTTGTCGCCGCTCTCGAAGTGCTTGAAGACGTCGTCGGCGCTCGCGAGCTTGGCCTCGTCCTGCACCTTGAAGAGGGCGTGGCCCGCCGCAGTCTCGAAGAGCACGAGCATCGTTGCTTAGGTGCGTTGTTAGCTGAGAGTGCAGAAGGAAGAGAGAGAGAGAGAGCTTCGTGCGAGCCAAGTGCGCGGATAAAGCAGAACTAACAACTCACGCGCTTGCTCGCCAACCACTGGTTCAAAAAGACACGAATCGATTGGTGGTGAAAACCGAGACGCGAAATTGTGTGGCAGTCCATAATATTGGGTAGTCAAAACAATTGCTTGTTTTTCTTCACTATTACCACCTCCGCGTGCTGGAAACGACTGGTGGCTGCGGGCTTTTCACTTTATCGCGGGCTTGTTTGTTTGGGGCGACGCTATTCCATTTGTTGCAAAGCTTCTCCGAAGTACGTGCTGTTCCCTCCGCTGTGCCTGCTTGGTGTCTGCGTGTCTGCGTGTTGTGTGCATGTGGTGGGATCGTGTGTCGCGACGCGAGAGAGAGAGTGATGCACCGCTCGCCCGTCGGGGCGCGGCGTCGGTCATGTGGGCTCGTGAAAATGACGCTCTTCTCTCTCCCGAGAACCGAGACTGTCCTGTGCCATGCGGCGGGGACCCGCAAGCGCGTCGCTGCAGTCGCTCGTTCTCGTCTCCTCGATCTCTGGATGAGAGGAAGTGAGAGAGAGCGAAACGGAGACGGGCGACTGCGTCGCTTGCGAGCGGGGTCCTGCTCGCCACGCACGGTGGTACAGACGTGTTCTTAATCTGCTGTGCTCCGCTGTGCGTGCGATTCCCAGATCTACAATGGCTGAGTACGACGAGACCCCGCGCGGCGTGACCGTGCGCGACGTGAAGGCGGCCGACTTCATCAAGGCGTACGCTGAGCACCTGAAGCGCTCGGGCAAGATCGAGCTGCCGTCGTGGTGGGACATCGTGAAGACGGCGTCGTTCAAGGAGTACTCGCCAACGGACCCGGACTGGTACTTCGTGCGCGCGGCGTCGATTGCCCGCAAGGTGTACCTCCGCCAGTACACGGGTGTGGGTGCGCTCAAGAAGGTGTACGGTGGCGCTGCGCGCCGCGGCGTGCGCCGCCAGCACTTCCAGGCTGCGTCGGGCGGTCTGATCCGCCACATTCTGCAGCAGCTTGAGGAGATGAAGGTGGTGGAGAAGTGCCCGGAGGGCGTGAACAAGGGTGGCCGCAAGATCACGTCGCACGGCCAGCAGGACCTGGACCGTATCGCCGGCCAGGTGGTGCGCGCCTAAGCCAGTTCGCTCGGTTCGAGGGAGCAGCAGCAGCAACAACAACAGCAGCAGCAGCAGAAGTAGCTCACGAGACCATGAGGAGGACTCCTTTGCAATACCTGTAATACACCAGGTGGAATTCTTCGGCAGCTCTCTCTCTCTATCCTCGTTCTTGCTGTACTACGCGTCGATGCTGTTGAGGTGCTTAGAGGAGAGTCATGCATGGCTGAAAACGACACCGGAACCTTGCTTGAGCTCTCGGGCTCGTATCGTGGGTGCTTACGGGTGCATTCAGGTGCTAGCTCTACAGATACCGGCGCGCGAGCGTTTTGACCCGCGCGTCGAACACCTCGGACTTGATCGGCGTGTCGTACTCGTAGAACGGGTTCATCAGGAGCTACGGCGGACGGCGAGTCCGTCAACAACACATAGAGATCGAGGGAGACGAGAATTAGAGCCACCAAGTGCGGCATGAACCCCGCGCTCCCTCTGAACGACGCGCGAAGGCGCACCTTGAGATAGAGCTCGTGCACCTCGTGGAAGAACGCCTTGATGGTGTCGTCGTTGCGCGACTCGTGCAGCAGCAGGAAGCGCACGCCCGTGGCCGCCACGAACGCCGACACGAGTTGCTCGTTGAACTTGTCGACAACCTTGAGCGCCATACTCGGTGTCGTCCACATGGCTTCGTCCACGATGTCGAGCGCCGAGTGCAGCAGGAACTCGTCCACGTGGGCGCTCTCCTCGCGCCGCGACTTGATCTCCATCTTGTACAGCGGCTCCTTCGAGCCCACGAGCACGAAGAGCGACATGAGGGGCAACGAGCGCGAGCACGAGCACGAGCACGCTCCACTTTATGCTCCGCACTCACTGCTCACAGTGACAAGAATTAGTCCTTGTTATCGAACAGCCAGCGTCCTTCCTGCACTGTGATCGTTTTTTACGAGATAGCACACTGTTGTATTCGAGAAGTTTCGTTTTGGACAGACATGTCGAAAGAGATAGTGTCTGAAACGTTTACGACTTGTGTGAATAAGCCAGATTTCTATTGCGATCAATAAATGTACTATTCACCTCGTCGACCCACTGACTTCTTATCCATCTCGTCGACTCTCTAACTTCATAAGACTAAAATGTCCAGGATGACAAAGTGTGAGTCAGCTAACGAAGACAATCGTATTTCCTTGATACTTTGTGTCCGCCACATCGCTCGCAAGTGGTTTCAAAACCAGCGTCCTTTTTCCAGTGTCTCACTTTCTCGAAAAAACCACATTTTTCAGAAACCAATCTCCCGCTTCACGAGTCGCTTAAATGCGGTTTGCCCGATTTGATGCCAACGTGTCCATCACCTGTTGCACAAACACTATCACACGTCACACACACCACACACCAGCGGTTGTGGTGGGCAGGAGCCACTCGGCGAGTGGCGGCCTCGCGCGCACGCATTCCTCCACTCTCACCGCCGGCATCGGCTCCAGACCCACCACGGCGCAAATGACGCAGACCACCACCGAGTCCGCTCCGCACCACCAGCACCACCGCCAGGAACTCGGACTGCTCTCGCGGCGGTTCGCAGCAGACCTCTCAGCCGCCGCCGCCGCGTCCTTCGCCGTCTCACCGTTCATCACGATCGTCGACCGTGCGATCATCGAGAACGCGAGCGGCAGGCGGCCGCTGGCGATCGGCATGCGCGAGCTGGCGTACGCGTTCGTGCGTCGGCCACTGGCCTTCGTGCGCACGCGCGAGTTCGCGCTCGTCTTCGGGCTCTACACAGCCACGTACGCGAGCGCGAACGCGGTCGACTCGTTCTGCGACTTCGCCGAGCGCGACAGCCAGATGCCCAAGTTCGTTGGCACGACCGCCGTCAACATGTCGCTCTGCATCGCCAAGGACCGCGCGTTCGCGCAGATGTTCGGCGCCGCAGTGCCGTCCGCATTCCCGCTCGCGGCCGTTGGACTCTTCGCTGTGCGCGACTCGCTCACGGTCGCCGCATCCTTCAACGCGCCCAAGAGCGTTGCGCGCCGGCTGCAGGACGACGGCGGCATGGACCCGGCACGCGCGCGCACAGCCGCGCAGCTGCTCTGTCCCGCGCTCGTGCAGTTCGTGTCCACGCCGCTGCACCTGCTTGGCCTCGACCTGTACAACCACAAGGACGTGAACGCCGCGACGCACGCGCGCTTCGTAGCCCGCGAGTACTTCAAGTCGGCGGTCGCACGCATTGCGCGCATCGGCCCGGCGTTCGGCATCGGCGGCGTCGGCAATACGTACTGCCGAGAGAACTTGCGCGTGGCGCTCGGCGCCGAGTAGGACGTAGGAGATACAATAGGTAGGTGGATGGTGTGTCTGCGTGGAGTATGTGCTGGGACGAATGAAGTCGCGTTATTTGCATCGAGCGAGCGTGTGTGTGTTCGTCGGCCGTCACATGCATGCAAGCAAGCACCGCCAGCTCATTAGTCCAACTCACACTGACGCAACCTCTGCTCTTTCGGTTCCGCTGTGTCTACTCCTGCTACTGAGTCCGTTTGTTACCACCAGCAGCATGATGCATCATCACTTGAGCCTCTGCTCCACCCACGACGCTCATTCGTCGTCGCTGCTGCTGCTGCTGCCGTCGTCCTCCTCCGTCGCGGTGTTCTCTTCCTTCGCCACGCGCTCCTCGATCTCGCGCAGCTGCTCCGCGAGCTCCTTGTGCTCCTTCAGCAGCTTCTGCACGCTCTTGTCCGCCTTGGTCGGCGAGATCTTGGCGGCCGACGCCATCGCGGCTCGCAGCTCTTTGAGCATCGGCGCGCTTTCGCCCTGGACCATAGTCATTCAGACATGAGATTACGCTGGCAAGTGCATGCACACTCTCAAGAGCAGCAGCGCACCTCGTGCTCTATCAGCGCCTCGATCTGCTTCTCGTACGCCTTCACGAGCAGCTTCTGCAGCTCCTCCGACGGCATCGCGAAGAAGTGCAGGAATGACGGCTTGCCGATCGGCGACCGCGTGTCCACGATCGACCCCATCTCGTCGCCCTGTTGGTTCCCAGCACCAGCAGCAGTAAAGTCACAGCTTGTCAACCTACACGCGTGGTCCCATCATACATACCATCGAGAAATGCTATGAAGTCGCCGCCGCAAGCACCTTGACGCGGATGTAGGCGCCGCGGAAGCCGTCGAGCTCTTGCACGCCATGCAGCTTCTGCAGAACAGCGAATCAACCACAGGCACCAGAATGATGCGTTAACTCCGCTGCCATTCGCTCCCAGCATCAGACTCGCGCGCACCGTCTCTTTGGTCTTCGCAGGTGGCCACTCCATCGCGTACCACCAGCGGCACAGCAGCTCCTGCGTGAGCCGCCCCTTGAGCGTCTGGTACAGTTGCTCCGAGCACTCCTGCTGCTTGTACTTGATCTGAAGCGTGCCATACAAGATCTCCATCAGTTCGCCCGAAGCCATCCGCCGTGTCCCCATCAGAGAGCTCTCAACGTACTTTGATGACGCGCTTCTTCGTCCGCACCGGTGTCGGTCTCGCGCTTCTGACCGCCGATGACAACGTTGACGCCGTCGCCGACGCCGAGACATCTGCCGCCACCTCAGCCTTGATCTTCTTACGCAGCCCGCTGATGGGCACGTCGTCGTCGCTGTCGCTCACCGCCTCCGTCTTCACCTTCGTGCGGCCGTTCGCTTCGCTCTTTACGTCCGCTGCTGGCGGCTCGCTCTTCACGTCCACCGCCACTGGCTCGCGCTTGACAGCTGCAGCGCCCGGCTCGCTCTTGACCGTGATGTCGATGCCGGCGCGCGCGTCCGCCCGCAGCTTGGAGAGCGGCACGTCGTCGTCGCTGTCGGTGCTGCTGCTGTGGTGGGCGCAGACATTTAGCTTACTGAGGAGGCAGAGAGAGCGCGACGCGGCAAAGCACTCGGCGCGCACCTGTCGCTCACGCGCCGCTTGCCCATGGTGGTCGTGGTGGTGGGGGCTGGGCTTTGATGTAGTATCGGGAATGGATACTGGAGGGGTCGTTGACCGACTTTGCTGCTCCTGTCCACATACAAACTCCAAGTGAGTTTCCAAGTCGCCTGCAAGCCAATAGACCAAAACCGAGCAGCTCCGATGGCCGACGACCACGACGACCCGATCGTGGCTGAGATCCCCGTGCACCTGGCCGACGAGCTGCGCAACAACATGTACGTCGCGCCTTGCTGTGCTGTCTGTCTACCTGCGCGCTGCTCTGCTGATCCGAATGGTACCTCACTTGCCACGCATCACTTGCCACCGCCAGCTTCCTGGCGCAGTTCCCGCTGCGACCGGCGTATCGGCCGATGCCCAGCGCGCCGCGCGCTGCGCGTGTCAAGCCCGCGAACAAGCTGCTGCAACTGGACTACGAGGTGGACCAGCGCAGCGAGCACTTCGATCGCGACGCCGAGGACTACCTGAAGCAGCGCTTCCTGCGTCTGCAGTCGTCCAGCGTGCCGGCGCTCACCAACTACGCGGTCGGCGTCGTGCGCCAGGGCCAGCTGCACCTGACGCCCGTCACAGCCGTGCTGCAGATGCGTCCGAGCCTCGCGCACATCGACGACGCCGTGGACGATGAAGAGGAGGACGACGACGTGGACATGGCGCTGGCGGGTGTTGACCAGGAGCACAAGGACGGCGACGGCGCCGAGCTCAAGGAGGTGCAGTTCCAGTTCAAGAAGAAGCAGTCGGAGCGCGCGATCTCGGCCATCCAGAGCTCCTATGCGTTCAAGAAGCAGCAGATCAACGCCGAGCAGTGGTGCGAGCTTCAGGTCATGGACAAGAACGTACGTGGTGTGGGGGTTAATGTTGGGTCGTTGGGGCGGGTTGTGTTGCATTGGATTATTGGCGATGGTAGAAGAAGCACTGATGCGTGGTAGGCGTGTATGCTGCGATGCTAACATGTGTGCGCGTGCTGTGCAGAGCGCGGCTGCGGACGAGGAGTTCGAGCACCTGTTCAGTGAGCGCGACGAGGAGCTCACGACCGCAATGTCACCGGGAGAGTACCTCAAGGCGCTGCGTTACCGGACAAAGACAGATGAGAGCGCAGCGACGGCCGCGAGGTGCGCGCTCGAGCGTGCTACCGCGTTTGTTTGGTGGCAAGAGACTGACTCTGGTGGTGGATCCCATGTCGCAATGCAAACACACAGCCGGGCTGCGGACGCGGAGGAGAAAGAAGAGAAGCTGGCGCATGACAAGCCTACAGTCGACCCGAAGCACGCGAGCGTGCTGCAGATTCTTTCCACAGGTGCGTGGATGCCGATCGCCTCCCATTGTCGCCGTCTCCTCGCGACTCACCTCACCGCGAATGATTGCTGCGTGCGTGCGTGCAGACCACATTGTGCACTTCGACTCGCTGAAGCGTCTTCTGCCGAAGCTGAGCGAAGAAGAGCTGCTCGACGCGCTCTCCCATGTATCGGTGTCGGTGCGCGGCCGCTTGCTCGTGAAGAGGTGCGTCTTCTTGATAGATACTATGCGATCCTGCAAGGCAAGATCGATACTTCGTGAGCGGTGTGTTTCTCTGACTGACACTCTGGTCCGTGCGCCGGTGCTCGTTCCACACAGCTCGTTGGCGTGCGCTGACGCGGCTGCTGCATCAGCGCGTAACATCATCTTGGAGGAGGTGCGTTCTCTCAGTTGTGGCATGAGACCTGAGGTGGTATTATGGTGGGAGGAGATGCTAACGAGTCGTGTCCTCCCTTGGCGGCATCGCGGTCTTCCTGTCACAGTTGAGCAAGAAGGCGATCGGCGTGCGCCGCATGGATATAGCGGAGAAGCACTCGCTCAGCCCCGAAGCCACGAAAAAGACCTTAGAAGGTGAAGACTCTCACTGCCGGGCAATGCGAGCGCACTGCTGCAAGCGATCTCACGCACGTTGCTCTCGTGGTTCCCTCGTCTTGCGCCAACAGATTTCGCCGCACTAGACACGGTGTCTAGAACGTGGACGTTCAAGCTAGGAGCCGACGACTCGTTCGCGAAGCGGTTCCCTGCCGTCGCGAAGACGATCAAGCTGTGAGAGGAGAGGGTCGAAGGCGGGCGGGCGGCCGATGCGACCCGAACGAAGTGACAACCAGCGAACAAGTTGGCAGCAGTCTCGCATTTGTGAGCATAGCACCGCCAGCACCATGCAATCACCACACAATGCTTCCGACCAAAGACGAGCTCTTCTTTCACTCAAAGCAGCGCAGAGGCGGCTGGCGGCTGTTGACTTTGAATTCGTTTGTGTGTGGTGGTGGCGGCGACGGCGGAAGAAGCGACGCAAGGCAGAGGGTTTGCTGGCGGACCACAGCGGCGGCGGAGCTCGGAGGGCCACCGTTCTACAGCAAAGCTCGTTCCGCTCGGCCGCTTCTCCGTGCTTGCGGGCGTATGTACAATGGAAAGCAAGTTGATTGCCTAGTCCTGCTCGGGGCGTCAAGAGACAAAGCAGCATGTGCGTGAGTGGGTTGAGCTCATCACTTGCTCTCTCTCTCTCTCTCACTGGCAGAGTGCCGCACCTTGTTGTACTGCTTGAAGTCCCGCCAGCAGTTCTCGAACGCCGCCTGCTCCTTGCGCACCTCGTCGATCTGGTGCCAGTTCTTCTTGAGTGCCTTCTTGTACGCCGCGTACGTCTCCCCGCAGTGGCTCTCGACCTCCCGCAGCCTGCCGGTCGCGAACGCCGCGCTCAGTCTCTTTCTCTCCTCCCCCCTTCTTCTTCTAACCACCACTCTACGCGACGACAACGACATTCTTCTCAAGAGCCAACGTACGTTTTCAGGACGCACGCAGTGACCTTCTCGCCCTGCGCCAGGCACGCGCGCGGGTCCTCGTCCGCCTGCTTGCAGCGCAGGAACGCGAGGTTCGGGTCCGCGCACTCGTAGCCGAGCACGCGCGCGGCGCACGTGAGGCTCGTGTTGTCCGTCGACGGCATCGAGTTGGCGGAGGCGTCGGCCATGCTTGTTGGCGGCGTGGGAGCTGAGCTTACGAGGCGGCTTGGAGCGTGAGGGGAGTGCGCAGCTGCTTGACTGTGCGAGACGCCACCACCAAAAAAGCCTCACGCAAAGCAAAAACGAGCGGCCAGCGCTTTATTCTGTCCTGCGTGTGCTCCATGGTACGGCGGCGTGTAGGACAAGCGCGCCAGATGATGTGGCGTGCGCCACAATGCGCTGTCTGTTTCTCGAGTGATCTCCCCTCGGTTTGCTTGCTGACTGTACATTTGGCTGACCTCGCTTTAAGAACAGTTTGCTTTTGGTTGGCTCGGAATTTGACAACTTGAAAGGACATCATCCGAGGTGACGATGGCGAAGCGTGGGGTGGCGACGGCGACAGCGGCGGCGGGCAGCAAGAAGCGCACACGCGAGCACCAGGCGGCGAAGGCGACGGCGACAGCTGCAACGAAAGAAAAGGCGGCAGCCAGTAGCAGTAGCAGCAATAGCGGTAGCAGCGACGACGACGACGCCAGCGACGACGACGAAGACAGCGACGACGACAGCGAGACCGAGAACGCGCTCTTCCGTCCGGCTCCAGCGGCTCACGACGCCAGCGACGACGAAGAGGATGGTGATGATGGTGCAGAAGAAGACGACGGAGAGAGCGCGTCTGCTGCCTCCTCCTCTTCCTCTGAAGATGAGGACGAAGACGAAGAGGAAGCTGCTGCGCCGGTGAAGCCTGTCGCTGCGAAGAAGGAGCAGAAGAAGGAGAAGACGAAGGCGGCGAGCAAGGACACCGCCGATGATGCTGGTGACGCAGCCATCGAGAAAGAGATGGAGAAGAAGACCGAAGCGACTGTGTACGTAGAGGGCATCCCGTACCAGGCGGACGAGGGCGACCTTGTGAGCCACTTCTCGAGCTGCGGTATCGTGAAGGAGGTGCGCATGCCGCGGTACCAGGACTCGGGACGCCCGCGCGGGTACGCGCACGTGGTGTTCGAGTCGGAGAAGGCAATCGCGAAGGCGCTCGAGCTTGACGGCAAGTATCTCTTCAAGCGCTATCTGTCGGTGCGCCGCGCGCAGACGCCGCGCACGCTGGAGCTGGCGCTGAAGGAGACAAAGGCGGTGAAGAAGCCCGTGGTGGGCTGCAAAACCGTGTTCATCAAGCAGCTCCCGTACGACGTGGAGGAAGAGACGATTCGTGAGGCGCTCGCGAGCTGCGGTACGATCATGAGCGTCCGGCTGCCGCTGTGGAACCACACGAAGAAGCTCAAGGGCTTCGGGTACGTCGAGTTCGCGAAGGAGGACGAGGCCATCGCGGCGGTCAAGCGCAGCGGCATGAAGCTCGGTGGGCGGATGGTAATCATCAACTTGGACGTCGCGGGCGCGCCGAAGGCGAGCTTCCGGCAGGTGGACGGCCAGTACTGGAACAAGACGGAGGAGGCGAAGAAGTCGCTCGCGAAGAAGCTCTCGGACAAGTTCCAGCGCAAACCTAGCGCTGCTGGAGGTGCCTTCAAGAAGCGGAAGACTGGGTAGAGAGAGAGAGGGAGGAAGTAGGACGTGCGTGAAGGTGTCTGCACTGCCCGTAGCATTGATCTGGTAATAGATAGAGCAACATTCTTGCGTCTTGGAGTCACGACAGCCATCATGAGTGCCGATGGCCCACGCACCACCACATGTCCACAGCACACACATCCAGAGCTCTATAGTATCAGTTATCCCGTAGCGCGAGCGCAGCGGGGATCTCGAGTGCCTCTCTCACTCAACTTCACATGTGATACAGCGTCTCGCTGCGTGTTGCTATTGTTTCTGGCTGTCGCTGGCTGCTGCTGCTGCTGCTGCTGCTGCTGGAGGATTAGGATTAGGAGGACGAGAGATCAAAGTCCCACTGCTCTCGCACGCTCGCGCCGCCGCTCGCGTTCAAGCGCTCCTCCGCCTCCAATACGTCCTCGATCGGCACGCGCTTCATGTGCGGCTGGTCGCGCTCCTTGCCCTCGTCCTGGTGCACGCACGCAGCAGCTCGCAAGTGTGACAAAGTGTATCGGCGAGAACTAAATAGAGCTACAACCAGCGATGAACGCACTAGCTCTCCGAGCAGCACGATGTTGTCCCCTCTGCTCCCAATCATGTCGTATCGCACAACCCGTAAGCACAGCGTCACCAGTAACGCTGCCAGGAGCAGCAGCAACAACAACAGCACCGGATGATGTTGAGCCCCAGCTCGATGTCGCAGAACATGCCGTCGGCGACGTGGCGCTCGTATGTGTCCTCCAGAATGATGTTTGCTGGCGTGTAGCATGCGTTAGCTGGTCACGCCCACTCTCGCGAAGCAGCAGCAGCAGCAGCGTCGTTCAATGGAGAGACGCACAGTACTGGTCGAAGCTGCGGATGTAGCCGACGAGGTGGCGGCCGTCGCGCAGCACGACGAGGATTTTCTCTGTCGGCGCGTGCGAGAGAGGGTGTGAGGAAGAGAGCGACCTTTACTGCTAGAAGGCGCTACCGAAGCGTGCGTGTCGCACTGTCGAGCTGCTCGATGAGGCTGATGCTGCCCGGGAAGAAGGTGCTCATGGTGCTGGCGCTAGTTGGTCTCGGCTGTTGTGCTTGTGCGTAATGATGTCGAGTGAGAGCGAGGAGTGCTTCTCGCGAGTCCGGTGATCGCGTTACACAGATCTGCTATTTCGATGAGCTCGAGCGTCTACAATAGCTAACCTCCTGCTTCGTGTGGCCCACCTAACTCTTCGGTTGGCTTGGCTTTGCTAGCAGCCAGATCCACTTGGTTTCATCATGGCGTAACCGCGCGTACCCTTTTGTACCAGGTTACACCTCCTCCCCCCTTCCTGCCTTCTGCTCCACAGACCACCGCAAAAAGCACAACACTCCTCCTCCGCCAGCTGCAAGCAGAGAGACGACGATGTGGGCGACCCGCGTGCTGCGCATGGCTGTGAAGAAGACGTCGACGGGCATCGTCGGGCTGCCCGTGAACCCGAACGCGCGCCAGGACCTCATCAAGCTCTACCAGAAAACGCTCCAGGAGATCAAGGTGCGATGGCGAGCGTGAGAGCGAGCGAGCGAGCGGGAGCGGATGGAGACTTAGCTCCTCACCGACGTGCGCTGCTGCTGCTGCTGCTGCTGCTGCTGCTGGTGATGACGACGACGCGCGCAGGTGCTGCCGGAGAACGCGGTGTACAGAGACTCGGTCGAGCGGATCACCAACTACCGCCTCAAGGTCGTGATGGACAACGAAGACGTAAGTCGTACTGGCGTCTGTCTGCGAGCGCAGCGGCTTTGTAGTGACGCGCGTTCGGGACGGGAGACTGACGCTGCGCTTGTGTGCGTGCGGCCAACTGCAGGAGGACGTGATCGAGAAGGAGATCAACATGGGACAGCTCGAGGAGCTCATCGAGCAGGCGGAGGACGAGCTGAGCGTCATCCCGGTGTACCTGGGTGCGTGCCGCAGTCGCGTCGCGACTCTTTGGTAGCATACTAACGCTGCTTTTGTCTCTGGTTGCTGCTACGCCAGAGCACAAGCTCTGGGAGCCTCCTGTTAACGCGTAAACGGCCAGTCGCGCTTGTCGGCGCCTGCCTGCCAGCCTGCCACTAATAAACACGACTCAATGCCATTGTTCCGCAATGAATGACGCGCACGCGCGCACGCACACGAGGTTCTCTCTACACCACGGAGCTGCGTCCATTTGGTCTTAAGAAATGCAAGTCTACAAGCCATCACCACTATCGAGGTCGTCACCGTCGAGGTCGCCGCCACTAGTTCTCTACCGTCTACCGCCACGCCGCGCACCCGCTCGCCTAGTTGCGGATCTTGCGACTGCGCGTGAGGTTCGCCTTGATACCCGTGACCTCGCCGCCGTACTTGCTGGCTTCGCCCACGCGCACGTCGCGCACCTGGCCCTTCCGGCGGATCACCGCCTTGCGGAACTGCATGCGCTTCTTCACACGCGGGTTGCGGTTCAGCTTGCTCTTGTGCGCCTTGAGGCCCTTGTTCTTGATGATCTCGTATGTCGCGCCACGCTTGGCATCCTCCAGCTCGCTGTCCTCGTCGCTCGACTCCAGTCCCGGTTTCGCGTGCGTGTAGAACTCCTTCTTCGACTGCTGGGCGGCCGCCTTCTCCTCCAGCGCAGCTGCGTAGAACGCAGCGGCTTCCTTCTTCTCGGCTTCGGTCGGCTCGTTCGACGCCGCCTTTTTCTGTTTCTTGCTGCCGGGAGCTCGAGATGCCGCCGCCGCAGCAGTCGCCTGCTGTGCCTTTTGCTTCTTCTCCGACTTTGCCTTCGAGGTGCTGCTGAAGAACTTGGACATGCCGTCGTCCACCTCCACCGGGAACTCCTTTGTCAACAGGTCCTGCAGCTGCGATTCAACCGCCTGGTCCACAGCCTGCAGCTTGAGCAGCTGTTTCTTAACGGTCAGCAAGTGCTGCAGCACCGGGTGGTCCACGACGCTCTTGCCCTCCGCGCGCAGCAGCATATAGAACGAGATGTTGGCGACGTAGTTGAGCATCAGGTTCTGCTTCGACACGAGGTACTGGAGACCCGAGTTGTATCCCTTCATCGTGCGGGTAATAGGCCGGAGCTTCGCGATCGCCGGCGTCACCACTTCCTTCAGTTCTTTCAGCGTCGACTCGAGCTCCGCCGCCAGTCCGAGCAGCTCAGGCGCCGACCTAGTGTTCGCAAGATTATCACCAACCAACACACTCGTTAGCACGTCATAACAAGTGCACATACATATGCCGAGGCTAGCCAGCATGTCACGAGCACAGTCCACGCACTGGTTCACGATCTCGAGCTTGTCCTTCTTTGACAGCTTGGAGAAGTCCTTGTGCACGCGCTCGATAGAGCTATCCCCGCTGTCCACGAGCGTCGAGATGTCTGCGAGCTGCGCGCCGACGAGGTCCTCGTCGTCGATCGGCGCCGCATCGTCATCTTCAGCTTCGTTGTCGTCGCCGTCCTCCTCGTCGTCATCGCTCTGCGCGTCGTCGCCGAGGCCGAAGTCGTCCTCGTCCATCATGTTCGCCTGCTTGCGCTGCAGCTCGAGCGCGGCGTCCTCCTCATCCTTGGCAGCCTCCTCGTCCGAGTCGAGCTCGAACTCGGCCGTGTCGGCCGAGTAGAAGTTCTTGCGGGACTTGCCCCACTTGCTGTCCATCTGCTGGATGCGCTTCTTCTCACTGGCAAAGTCCTCCATCTCCTCATCATCGTCGTCATCTTCATCATCGTCATCACCATCATCGTCGTCCTCGTCTTCCTCTCCGTCGCCGAGTTCTAGCGCGCCTTCCGCGCCATCGAACTCGGAGCCGTCCGACTCGACGTCCTCCGACGCGTCTTCGCCCTCGGACGGGTCGTCGTAGAACGCGAGCTCCGCCTCCTTCTGCTCGCGCTCGGCGGCCGCTGCGCGCTGCTTCTTCAGGCGCAGCTCCGCACCGCCGTCGCCTGTGCGCGACGAGTGTCTGCTCTTGCGCCCCATGGTGCTGCTGCTGCTCCGCTGGTGGTGGTCGAGAGGTGTCTTTCTTGGTCGAGTTGATACGCTCGATGTTGTTCGTAGCTCTTCGCTTTGCGCTTTGGTTGGCTGAAACACACTCGCGAGTAGCGTGGACCACCTCCTTTTCGCGCAAATATGCAAAATCTAGTGCCCAAATCACTAAATTTGGGCGACAGCAGCCGAGTTCGGTGTGGCGCAGCCCTGACATGGCGTGGTCCGCATGGCCACACCGCTCAATCCACACATCACGAGACGATGGCGGCGCTGCGAGCAGCTCTCGCCCGCACGGCGCTCAGCGCGCGCCTCCGCCCGCTCTCGCACGCGCAGCAGCAGTTGCCTACGCTCCTTCTCCAGCACCAGCAGCACAGCCGCTCGGCGTCGTCGTCGGCGGCGGCGTCGTCGTCGTCTCCGTCTGACGCCAACAGCAGCAGCAGTAACAGCAGCAAGTATGCGTGGGCGGTCACGGACATGCCGCCGCCGTCCCCCGGACGCGGCTTCATCGGGCGCTCGGCGAACTTCGATGTGACGCAGCGACAGGACCAGATTCAGCGCTGGGATTGGCTGCTGCGCCTGCTTGGCTTCATGAACGAGGACGACCGACTCTTCCGCACCTCCACATGCCTCTTCCAGAGCTGTGCGAACCAGACCGCGCGCCCCGAGTTCTACCGCGCGCTGCACCTGCGCCCGGACTTCCGCTCGCAGCAGGCGCTGCTCATGGTGCACGTGTGGCTCGTGCACCGCCGCCTGGCGCTCGAAGGCACGGACGGCAAGATCATGCAGGAGCTCGTGTTCGACCGCCTGTGGGAGGAGACCGTCGTGCGCATCCGATACCTGAACGTCTCGGAGCTGACGGTGAACAAGCATCTGGCCGAGGTGCAGCAGGTGAGCTTCAACGCGTGCATTGCGTACGACCGCGGGCTCAAGGAGAGCCCCGCGGCGTTCCAGAACGCGATCGCCAGTCACCTGCTGGAGGACGAGACGCCCAAGGGACTGCGCATCGCGAGCGTCGTCGCGGACTACATGAAGCGCGAGCTCAAGAACCTCGAGAAGGTCGAGGCCAAGTTCATCATGGCGGGTACGGTGCCCTGGGGTCCGCACCCGATGCCCGGCAGCGACGCGCCGCCCGAGGAGGACGACGCCACGTACACGCTCATCGGCCAGAAGTTCGGCAACTGGCGCACGGCGCTGGACAACCGCGGCAAGCTCTACTACTGGAACATGACGACGCGCTTCTCGGTCTGGGACCGCCCGTCCGCCGACAAGCTCAACGAGGGTCTCGCCGATGCGCAGCAGCAGCAGCAGAAGTAGCCGCGTCACAGGATGCAGCACGGACGACGCGGCAGTCGGCGAAAAACGTAACTATCGCCATAGCCACCGGGAGGTGGCGGCCATAGATCCCCTCCTCTAACAGTGAGATCGTTTTGTCCCAAGTGGTACTGTGGCGTGAAGCGAAGCGTGCTGCATGTCGGTGTTGTCTATTACGCTGCGGCGCTTTCAAGCGCGCTGGCGCGTCTTGGTCGCTCACTGACTGGCCGTCGCCGCCTCCTCGGCTTCTCTCGCCACGCGCTCGCGGCGCTCCTGCATCTTCTGGCGCACGAACGCGTCCGACTCCTTCGCGCGCTTGAAGTTGGCGTTGCGCTTGCGGATCTTCTCCGCCTTGAAGCACATGTCGAGCGCGTTCTTGGCCTCGTTGCACGCGCCGAAGAACTTGAGGCGCGGGTTCTCGTCGTGGCACTGGTTCAGCGCCGCGATCACCTACGTTCGCGATGCATTCGAGCGCTCGCGCCTAAGGGAAACGCACCTCGTTGGAGAGACAAAACGCAAGCGGCGCACCTCCTGGCAGTCCGGGTGCGGTCGCTCGAGCGGCGCGTGCATGGCAGCGGCGGGTCGCGCGGGCAGCTCGGGGCGCGCGATGGGCTCGGCGAGCTGCTTCTTGGGGATCGCTGTCCTGGTTGCGAAGTAAGCAGCCACCAAAATTGAGCTCCCGGGAACTCAAATTTTGCGCTTGGAAACCTGAAAAGCAGGATATTGGAGGAATTGGGCGCCACCGCTTTCGGCTCAAAGAGCCAAAAGCGCCCCAGCACCAAGCCGCCATGGACCAGCAGAACTTCACCGCCGCGCAGAAGAACGAGCTCATCCAGCGCGTGCGTCTGCCTGTCGCTGTCTCTCTGTCTCTCTATCGCTCGCCGCGCTAACCGGCGACCGCGCTTCTCCGGGATGCCGCGCTAGGTCCGCGCCGAGGTGCAGCAGCAGGCGCTGCAGGAGCTGACGCAGAACCTGCAGGAGAAGTGCTTCGACAAGTGCCTCGCGCGCCCGTCGGGCAAGCTCGACAGCAAGCAGCAGAACTGCCTCGCGCTCTGCATCAACCGATACATCGACACCATGAAGGTCGTGTCCGAAGCCATGGTGCAGCGCGGCCCGCAGGTGCGTGTTTGTGGCCGTGCGTGCTGGCTGGAGCGAGCACAGAGGTGGCGGCGCTGTCGGTGGCTCACGCACTGCGCTGTTTTTCTATGCCGTGCACACACCTACAGAGCTAAGCTTTCGCGCGCCCTTGAGCGAGCAAGCAGTGCGCTGCTGCCATCTTAGAGTTCGGTCCTCCTCGCCTCCCATGACCCCTCCCTTCTGCTCGCCAACATGGCTGGTGTTCTAATACAACGACATTGAGCTCCACACCGGCCACCAAGTGTGTGCTTTGTCCTGTGTCTGTCGGTCGGATAGGTCCGAGACCTTGATGATAAGGGCACGCTATACTAGGGCGAAGAAACACCAATGGACGGTGGCAAGCACTCCGAGTGCATTAGCTATTACAGCGGAGCGATCGCCGCAACCGACTCGACTCCAGTGCTACGCGACGCCGGATAACTGGAGCAGCGCGCCAGTACCCGCGCGCCCCGCGGCGCCTTCTCTGTCCGAACGCCGCCGAGAAAAAAACAGCTTAGCTTAGCTTTGCCGCTTAGTTCTTGGCGTCCGCCTGGCGCGCGAGCTCCGTGAGCGCGATGTCGGCCTCGCCCTTGCTGCGCAGGTAGCCCGCGAGCGCAAAGGTGTCCGACTCGCCCGTGAAGACGCCGTTGGCGTTCACGCGGCCGATGTTGATCTGCACCGACGCGTGGTCCTTGGCCGCAAGGATGCGGTTGGTCCACGAGCTGGTGGTTGCGATGCGACGCGAGAGAGAGAGAGAGAGAGAGAGAGAGAGAGAGAGATCGCGTGAGTCATTGCGGGTTCTTGTGCGCTGCCGCCGCGGGAGCGCGTGAGCAGGGACGCACCACTTGCGCGGGATGTAGATGTCGATGTTCTGGCCGGCTTCGTTCTGCATGGTGGCGTCCGAGTGAGTGAGTTGAGTTCTGGGCGAGGGCGAGAGCGCGCTGGGCGTGAAGAAGTTGAGCGACGGCCAAGAGCCAATGACGCTGACTGTACGTTACCGGCCACCCCATACAAACTCCAAGTGAGCCCGCGCATACAAACTGCAAGTCACTATGCCACCAGATCGATCCATACTCCCACGACAAGCAAGCAGCAGCAGCAGCATGGCAGGCGAGACCATCACGGAGCAGCAGGTGGTCGCGACGTACAAGGCGCTGCGCGCCGAGGTGCGGCAGCTTGCGGAGAAGATCGCGGAGCTCGAGGTGGAGATCGCGGAGCACGAGCGCGTGCTGCAGACGCTGCAGGCGCTGCCGCCGGCGCGCAAGGCCTATCGCATGGTGGGCGGCGTGCTCGTGGAGCGCACGGTGGCCGAGGTGCAGCCGGCTGTGCGCGCGAACCGCGACGGCATCGCGCAGGTGCTCGCGCAGCTCAGCGAGAGCCTCAAGCAGAAGGAGAAGAGCGCGGACGACTGGCAGGTGCGGGCGTGCGGGGCGTCCAGGGGGTCGGGGATGCAACTCACTCTTAACTATTGCCGACCGACAGCGCAAGTACAACATCCAGACGCAGCAGTAAGCCGTAGACATCCCCAGACGGCGCGTTTTCTTTACCAACTGCCGAATGGAAGGAAGCACCAGCGAGTGTATGTGCATGCGGGAGTTTGGGCGACGCTGGCGTTAAATAGGAGGAGGGGATGCCACTCACCATCACGACGAGCTGCTCTCGGTGAGCGACTGGAGCAAGCGCTTCTGGAGCGCGACGTTGATCGCCTTCACCTGCTCGTACTTGGCGGTTGTGAGCTTGAGCTTCTCGTCCAGCACCACTTCCTGACGCTCGAGGATCCCCTTGAGCGAGTGAATGGATTGATCCTGCACCAGCATCAGCTCCGTCTCAGCTCCACTACTCTACAGCTGCGTTCCTGCTCGACGAGCGCCTCCGCACCTTCTGCTTGCAGAGCTTCTCCAGCTCGGATATCCGCGCCAGCAGGTCGTCTTCGTCCACTGTGCTCACGCTGTCGCTGCGCCGCGCCGCGCTCCCGTCAGGTGCGCTGCGACGGCGGCTCAGCGGCTTCTCCGAGCCGCTCTGGCTTTGACCGCCTGTGCTCTCCCCGAGCGACAGCGCCAACAGATTGTGCTCGAGGTGGTCCAGCAGCTCTTCCTGCTCAAGGCGGCGCGTCTGCTCGGCCGCTGTTGCCTCTACAAGATGGTACCGTTCCCACTTCGCCACACGCTGCGCCACTCGATCCCACCCACCCACGGATCATCAACTGCCGTTCACCCGCTGCCACAGACTCCGGTGTCACATGACTCTGCACGCACCTCCGAGAGCTCCTTGTTCCTATGCCGCAGCAGCTGCAGCTCCTCGGCCTCCGCTGTCTTCTCGCGCAGCATGCTCTCGAGCGCGATGATGTGCGTCGTCTGCGCGTCCATCTCGCTCTGCTGGCGCGCGAAGCGGTCCTCGAACGCGGACAGCGCCGCCTGCAGCTCCAAGTTGTACTCGCCCAGCAGCTTGCGGTCGTGCGCGTCTTTCTTGATCTTGCCCTGTGCATCAAGCGTATCTCACTCGGATCATCAGTGCGTCGACACCGCATCTCCCAGGCTTCTCCGTCGCCAGACCCCAACTCGCACCTGCAAACGGCTCTCCCACTTGCTCTGTTCCGCTTTGAACGCGATCACCTGCTTGCGCTGCGTGTCGATGCGCTTGAGCAGCCCGCCGTAGAGCTCGCGCTCCACCGCCGCCTCGCGCCGCGACCACCACTCGCGCGCTTCGGCGTCCGCTGCGCCCGCAGGTGCCGCGAGCGATCCTGCTGCTGTTGAAGCAGCACCAGCAGCAGCAGCAGCAGCAGCAGCTGGTGCATTCGCTGCTGCATTCCCAGCTGTAGCAGCAGTCGTTGCAGCAACGTCGCGGTCGTGTGCCGCCACCGCAGCACTCTCCCGAACAAGTTTCTCGCTTGGCATCTCGTGCAAATGGACAAATCTGCGTCATGTACAGGTGGACACTGTTTCTGCGAGCTATATATCGGTATTTTGTCGGTACCTTTCAGAAAAACCACTCAAGACGAACAGTGGTATGCACTTGTCTGCTGTATAAGCTGTGAGCATCAACATTGCTGCCTACGTGTAGCCTAGCAGCGACCGAAAGACCATCATGTAGTTCGCGGCCAAGTGGTGCCTGCTGTGCAAAAAAGTTCTCGTATCGAGCACGCTGTTGGTCCAAGCAAGTGAGGTGTCGTCTCGCGCGCCGATTTCTCCAATGCGACGTCATGTTCTTCGCATGACGAACGACATGCATCACAAACTCGCTAGCTTGATCGCCGCGAGATACGACAAGCTTCTCCTTCGAGACGAGTCAGATGACAAGGGGACATCGCAGTCTATCACACACAATCTCGCGCAAGATGCTGATGCAGGCGCATTACATCTTCCGCAAGTTGCTCGAGTACAAACCGAACCGGGTCGGTGAGAAGCTGATCGTTTGCACGGAAGAGTTCACCACCAAGACGTGCACGCGGTGCAGCAACCTCCACACAACGCTGCAGGCGAGAAGATCTATCGGTGCCAGAGCCCAAGATCCGGCTTGGGCTTGGATCGAGACGTGAATGCAGCGCGGAACATCTACCTCAAGAACGAGCACTTGGTCAGCCAACCCGACGCCCAACTAGCGCAGGCTGCAACGCGTCGCCGCCGAGCCCGTGACGGAGTGTTGATCTGTTCGGTACGACGTCGCACCTCATAGCTGACAACAAGCAGCGACGAAAAGCGCGATCCGAGACGGGCGCCTCGATCAAAGCGAAGGTGCTTCCGGCGGTTCTCGAAAGCGTCGACACGAAGGTCGAGGACGCGGAGCGTGATCTGGGACTTGGGCTGCGCACTATTACAAACGCATGCAGCCGGAGTCCACTTTGACCTGCGCTTTTGTATCTCCGAAGCCAATCCTGTCCAAACGATTCGAGCCCGTTTGGACAGGGTTATTATATTGACAGCCGAAACATTTCGGGAAGCTTTTGCTTTCAATGGCATGGACGCCCGTCCCGAATTCGCTGGTGCTAGCCCGGTAGGTTTGAGTAATCCTGAAAGTAGCCCGTGCATTTTGCGGCCACCAGTGTTCCTCCCTCCCCTCCTTTACTATCGAAGATCGATCTCGCACAGCAGCAGCCACACAGCAGCCATGATGAACCGCTTCGCCGCCGTGCTCCGCCCCGCCGCTGTGCGTGCCGCGACTGCCGCGCGCCCCGTCGCCGCCGCGCGCGCCACCAGCGTGCGCTTCTTCAGCGCGCAGACGTTCCTGGACCGCGCGGAGGTGAGCGAGCGCGTGCAGGGCGTGGTGAAGAACTTCGAGAAGGTCGACGGCGACAAGGTGAACGAGGTGGCCAAGTTCGTGGAGGACCTCGGGCTCGACTCGCTCGACGTCGTCGAGGTCGTGATGGCCATGGAGGAGGAGTTCACGATCGAGATCCCGGACAACGAGTCGGAGAAGCTGACGACCGTCGCGCAGGTGATCGACTACATCGCCGCGCACCCGATGGCCAAGTAAATCGCCCTCGCCTCCTCTCTTGCTCTCTCTCTCTCGCTGGGTGGCGTGCGAGCTGCTAGCTCGCGACGACGACGACCGGCGCTCTCGCCGCACAGGTGACGACGAAGCGACTGTAGGATCATAAAGACACACAAGGAACCTCTTTTCGCAAGCTTTTCCGGTGGTGCTTCTTCTGGTGGTCACGATGGCGCCGATGTCGGTGCTGGTGGGCGCGATGCGGCGGAAGCACCCGCTCGCGTTCATTTACTGCTTCTTCCCTTCGTATGCACGTACAACTACTACTGCCTGCTCTCCTCCGCCTTCTTCTCCGCCTGCAAGCGCGAGAGGATGTCGTTGATGTGGTTCCTCACGACCGGCTGCCCCGACGCCGTCCGCTGGCTCAGCTTCACGTGGCGCTTCTTGCGGCTGCTCACCTTCTTCTCCGCCTCGGCGCGCTGCCGCTGCCGCTCCTGCTGCACCTTCTCGCGCTCGGCCTTGGCGGCTTCGGCCTTCTTCTTGGCCTTGAAGAACGGGTCGGGCTTCGCCGCGGCGGCTGTCACGCTGCCGCTGCTCGCCGCGAGCTTCTCCTTCTTGCGCGGACGCTCGAGCTCCTAGCAGACCACGGCAGTGAGCCGACGGTTCAGCGTACAGAGCCACAAGGACATACACACAGCTATGCTCACGCTCACGCTCACCTCGCTCGTCTCGTCCACGTTGCCGCGCTTGAGATCCCGGAAGAACTTGTCGTAGAAGGACGTCGGGCCGCCGCCCGCGCTGTCGCTGTCGTCGCCACTGTCGCCATCGGCGTTGGTGTTGGTCGGGTTGCGGCCGCGCTGCGTGGAGATGCCTTCGCGCTGCTTGACTTTGGCGTACGCGCGCTTGCGCTGCGCCTTGTGGATGAGCGCGCGCTTCTTGGTCTTGGCGTCCGCCTTGGAACGCTGCGCCTTGCCCTTGATGAAGCGCTCGAGGCTCAGGCCGCTGCCGCGCATCTTCTCTGCTGCTGCTGGTGCTGCGTGTGCGTTCTGTGTACGGTTGGTTGGATGGTGAATTCGACCCTCTCACATTCGTTTGCTTTGGAGGCTGCAGCCTGACTTTCGTGTTCACTCTCAAAACGAATACGAGCGCGATGGCACTTGCTCCTGCGGCGCCTCGGCCAGCGGGAACGGCGCCAGCGACGTCGTCGACGTCTTGCACCAGCAGCCGCAGCCCGTGGGACACGCCGACTCGCTCTCGAACCACTCGCGCAGGTGCTCCGCGTGGCCGCCGTGCCCGCACGTCATGCAGAACATCGACTGCCCGCGCACCACGAGCTGGCACACGGAGCACCGGACCGCGAAGTCCCGGCACGAGCCGCATACCGGCTCCTCCGTCGGCTGCGCAACAATACAATGCATCATCTAGCGTTAGGTGGACCATAGGACTATACAGGCACCGGCCTGCCAACAAACGCACCGCTTGGCACGCGCGGCACAGCAGCCCGAACGTGATGCCCTCGTGCGCCGGCGCCTCGGCCGACACGCTCTTGAGCACGTCGGCGCGCAGGTCCGTCGCGCCGTAGCGGAGCAGCAGGTCCGCATACGCCGCCTTGTACACGTCGTAGCGCTCCTCGTCCGCTGACTGTGCCGACAGCAGGCAGTTGTCCTCCGCCGAGCGGTAGCTCAGCTGCAGCGCGATCCGCTCGGACGCGGGCACCGCATCGTCATCATTCTCACCCTCCTCTTCAAGCGTCTCTGGAACGGCGGACTGCGCCAACGGGTCGTCGGGGGGTGCACTCCGCTCCATGATCGCCGGGATCGGCGACTGGAACGTCTCGCTCGTGAGCGCTCGCCGCGGTGACGCCTCTTTCGTCGACCCGCCGCTCCACGTCTTGAACGGACTCTCGAAGTCCATCCGCCAGCCGGCGCTGAGCGACGCGCCCTTCGGCGTCGTCCGACTTGACGTCGATGACGTTGGCGGCGTGCGCACGGGACTCAGCACGCGGTTCGCAGTGCTTGGCATCGGCCAGTCCTTCGATATCCGCAGTGCACTCGCCACCGCCGACGGATGCTGATCCTTGCCACTAGTCGAGCGCTCGCCGAATGAGGACCGTCCCACGTCTGAGTGGCTGATAGACCGCCGCGCGTTCTTCATCATGGGCGGCACGTCCCCGAGCTCTTCTGCGAGCTGCGACAGAGCATTCGACGACCGCCGTGACCGCAGTCCGTCAAATGTGCTGCTGATGTGGTAGAACTCGTCGTCCGACGACGCGAACGTCGTCGAACCAAAGTCCCCGGCGCCTGCGCTCCCGGTGCCCTTGCGCATCGCGTCCATCACGCTGCTCGGGTACTCGCTCTTGACTGCAGACGCATCGTCTTCGTGTGGCTTCAGCGCACACACGATCGACGCGACTGTCGGGAGATCGCCGGCTTGCTCGTACACGGTCAGGATCTTGTCCACGAGCCGCTTACCGAACGGATGCGCACTCCATGGATGCGCTGTCGCGAGCGCAAGCGGCTGCCGCTCCTTGTAGAGCGGCAGATCGACCGCGGGCGCCGTGGAGATCTCGAGCAGCGACCACACTTTCTGGAGATCTGGGCGGCCCGCGAGAGCTGCGACCTGCGCGTTGTGTGCGCACGTGTCGGATACCGAGTGAGTGGGTTCGTTATTCTTGAAGAAAGGATCACCTGGTGGCTCAGTCTCTGCTTCGGGCGACGAGCGTTCAGCATGTAGCAGTGATTGTAGGACATGGCTCAGGTGGTGGTGGTCATGCGTCTTCTTCTCTTCCCCAGCGCCACTGCTCGATTTCTTTTCAGCTGGATGCACACGCGTTAGCGAACCCTTACGCGGCGTCCGCTCTGCCGCTTGCAACATCCACGACAGCAGCGAGCGGCTGCCAGACTCGAGCACAGCGGACGGCTGCGCATCGAGCGAGCTGCTTTTTGACGCGAGCTTGCCGCCACCGCTGTTGTACTCTACGCTTGCTGGCGATGCTTCAAGCTTCCGTGGCGCGATCTCCGTCGTGTACGTGAGAATCGAGGACACGCCACAGAGCTTCGAAAGGTCGAGCACCGTCACACTCAAGCTCAGGTCGAGGTTGAGTGCCGCTCCAGGCGTCTGGTCGATGCGCTTCGCGTCGATAGTGACGCGCATGTTGCCTCCACCGCCTCCTCTTGGTGAGATGTTGCCTGCGAGCACTGGTACGGAGATCCGATGCTCCGGGTGGTTGATCGGCAAGTGGTACTCCGAGTTCGCAAAGTACGTCTTGAGATACTCGGAGCCGCCGTGCACTGACTTGTCGTGCTCCAGGAGCGGACTTGACTCCATCGCCGCCGTCGACGAGAAAAACATGCTGCTACTACCGCGGTAGCCGTGCGTGGTTGCTTCCATGTCATCGTTGAAGAGTCCGCCAGTACCGGCATCCATCATATCGTGTTGTCCCCAGTCGCCCGAGATGTTCATTGCGCCGAGCACGTTTGTCGCCGACAGTAACTTGACGGGCGCCTTCTTGTTCTTCTTGGTCGCGAAGCGCGAGTCGCGGAGGTCAAGCAGCTCCTCGTAGGTGCGCGGGAGCTTGTTCATCGGCGCAGGCGCCTTGACAGGCTTCCCAGCGGCGACAGGAGCGGCAGGCACAGCAGACGAGCGCGTCTGGCCGATCGCGACGCGCGAGTCGAAGACCAGGAGCATGTTCGGGCCGCTGAAGCACGCCCCTGAGAAGCGCGGACACGGCAGCGCTCGTGCGCTTCCGCCGGATCCGTCACTCGCATCCTGGCTGCCAGCTTTCGAGGCTCCGCCAGCGGCTGTTGCCGCCGACGCTGCGCCCGAGTTTGCTCCCGACTCGCCATCCTCAGACTCATTCGCTTCGTCGATCTTCGCCAGATCCTCGTCGAACACTAGCAGCGCGTTCATGGACTCTGCGTGGCCGTCGAGACTGTACTCGGACGCACCCAGCGGCACCGCCGTCGGCGGGATGACTAGCGGCACAAAGTCCGTGCGCAGCGCCGAAATGTCGTACTTTGACGACAGCCGGTAGCGCGCCACGTCGGCGCGCAGCATCTCCGCGGGCTCGGTCTGCGACACCTCCGCGTACGATGTCGTGTCGTAGCCACATGCCTCGAGGTGCGGCGTGTCCACGCGCCACATGCGCAGCTCCTGGTTCTTCGCCCATGACACGAGTTGGTACACGCCCGAGGCTGGCCGCGCGCGCCACACGAAGTCGCGCACGAGGTCGCTGTGGCCGGCATACGTGTGCACCGGGTCGACCGCGATGCCCGTCGCCTCCGAGTGTGAGAGCGCCCAGAGCCGCAGGCTGTTGTCGAGGCGGTGCGAGCTTGTGACAAGCCCATCGCCGAACGGTGTGTAGCGCGCGCGCCAGACCGGTGCGCCCGTGGTGAGCATGCCCTGGCACACGCGCGGTTGCGTGACGTCCCAGAACTTGACGGTCTTGTCCTCCGAGCACGTCACGAGCTCATACATACGCGTGGGGTGCCAATCGATGCCGTAGATCTTCTGCATGTGCGCAGTGATCGTAGCGGCGGGCGCCTTGTCGCTCGCACGGGTGTCCCACACACGCACCTCACCGTCGTGCGCCGTTGCGAGGCTCGTGGCGTCCACGCGGTTCCACTCGACCTGCGTCGCGCTCGACGTGAAGGCACAGAGCGTCTGTACGGGCTTGTGCGGCGTGCGAATATCCCACAGGTGCGTCTTGGTGTCCGCCGAGCAGGTGGCGAGCACCCACGGCTCCGTCGGCGCCCACGCCACATCGCTCACAGGCCGCGTGTGCGCACGCAGCGTGGCCACGAGCGGCTGCTGAAGCTGCTGTGCGCCGCTACTGCCGCCTCCCAGCGCGTGCGCGATGCTCCAAATGAGCGTGTTGTGGTTGGACGTGGACGCCACGTGCGCGCGGAACTGCACGAGCGGATGGCACTTGACGACCGGCACGTCCCATTTGGTCTGGTGATGCAGCGTGGCCGCCGGCACAAACGGCGCCTCCAGGTCCACGAGATGCAGGCCCTTGCGGCCAGCAAGCACGGCGAGCGCGCCCGTCGCGTCCACGCTCAGCGCGCCGGCATTAAATTCGTACTTGACACTCAGCGTGCTGTGGATCGTCGACGCGCTGGCGGAAAACGCTGACGCTGCCGCCGCCGACGAAGCCGACGCGGCAGACGGTGCAGCCGCAGCTGACGTCGCGGCGGAGGTCGGCGCCAGCACGGGGCTCGCGCTCGGCTGCTCGTAGAGCGACGCGGGCATGGCGAGCGCCGAGCGATTGATGAGTTCTGTTCGAGGTGTGTGCTACTTGTAGTGATAAAAACAAGGGAAGCGGCTTGAATGTACAGTACTCGGGATCGATGTGTCCCGAATGTAATCTCCATGTGTTCGGATTGTTTCGTTTCTATCATGGACGTTGAAGCCATCTCGAAGAGAATCTCATGATTTTTGAGTCGATACTGCTTCGATGTTGTCTAGGGTCTGCGGATGCCGCAATGGACCGAGTCAACGACGAAATGGCCGAGTTTCTCTGTATGAGGACCCACACCTCGACAAGTTTCGAGCGTGGTCCGACGAGGTGTGGGAGTGATACGCCGAGGAACGACGTGCGGCGCTGGCGAAGGAGTTGGGCGAGCTTCTGAGAGAGCAGATTATGGTGGGGAAGACGCACCGCGCCGAGTAGCAGCGCCACGTGTTTTCCCAACAGCATGGCCAGCGTGGCACCATTGTGCACTTGACAAAGGTCAACAATTTGTCTTTGTTTCCTTTCTCCCTTTCGAAGCGAGTTCAACATCCGCATATCGGCATGCCACCTACCGGGCAGAGCAACACGACCACCCGGAACGTCTCCCAGATGACGACGCAAGCTTCTCCTTCACGAGCGCTTTGTTCTTGGTGAGCGACTCGAAGGACTATTGTCTTCTACTTGGTCTTCGCGAACGTGGCGCGGTCGCGCAGCAGCTGCGTCAGCCGCACCTGCAACGCCTGGTACGACGCCTGCACGTTCGTCGTCACTTTGCTCTGCGCATCGGCGAGCTGCTCCTGCTGCTGTGGACCATCGTGGCTGCTAGCAGCAGCAAAGTCGAGCGCGCCGATCTGCGTCTCCAGTACCGTGTACAGCTCCTGCAGCTGCTTGAGCAGCGCACGCAGGCCACTCACGCCCGCCACGTAGTGGTCCTCCTTGCGCGCCTTCTTCTTGCCCGCGAGACGCTGCGTCGCGCTCAGCAGACACAGCGTCCACAGACCGCACTCGCCCACCACGAGCGACAGCGATGAGACCCCGTACGGCGACAGCACGACTGCGTCGCTCCCGCGCACAGTCATCGCGGTCGAGAACGCTTCCGCGATGGCGGACAGCTGGGTCTGCAGCGCTGCGAACGCCGTCGCCACGGACTCGAGCGACTTAGCGCTTGCCTCATCGCCGTTGATCGCCACCACGAGCTGCACCGTCGCGCGAACCGCCTCAGAGCTCCACTGCCAGATCTGCTGCTGCAGCGTCGGTGACGCGCCACCAGCTGCTGCAGGGAGCAGCCCCAGCTGCGCTACCAGATCCGCGTGCTCCTGCTCTAACGAGCCAAGTGACTCGATCTCGCCCACCGCCACGCTGCGAAGCAGCTTGGCCGCGACGGCACGCAGCTTGAGCCACAGCACGGACGACGCAAAGTCGGCAGACCGGTCGACCTCCACAAGCGGTTCCGTATCCTTCGCGAACGCGGCGCCGGACGCGACGGTCTCCGTCGGCGTCCAGCGCACGATCACCTCACGGTGCTGGTTCTGCGAGAGCTCGTCGGCGTTCGCGACCATCGCGTCCAGCGCAGTGATGCTCGCGTCGAACTCACTCGATGTAAGGTGGTCGTGCAGCTTGGACGAACCGCCTGCGAGCGTGTCACAGAGTCCGAAAAGCAGCGCCTCGCTCTTGCTGATCGCCAGCGTGTGCGACTTCTGCATCTTCTTGTACAGGAAGTTGGTCATGTCCAGGACCTTGGAGAACACGCCCATCTTGTACGAGCGCGCAATGTACTCGGGCGTGTCGTTCCTCGTGCCGCGGTGCATGCGCTCGATCGCGTCGGTCAGGCGCCGCGCTTCCGGGAAGTAGCACAGCTGTCGCATTTTGTCGAGCACGAGGAATGAGAGCGAGTCCAGCTGCACGTGCTTCACGTCAAGCTCCGCGTGGCGCGCCAGCATCGCTTCGGGGGCGCCGAGGTACCCGTACACGCGCGAGAGCAGCAGCTTCATTTGGAAGTTGTACGCGCTCTTGTCCAGTCCGTACTCGAGCAGCGTGGCTGCGCGCACGAGCACCTCGCGGCGGCCCGGCGAGCGTTGGTACACGTCGATGAGGAAATGCGCGGCGAGCAGCAGCAGGTTGTCCGTGTTCTGCACCTCGCGCTGACCGCCTGTGCTGCCAACGTTAAGCCACGCAGTCGCCTCGTATTCGTCCACGAGCGCGCTCACGAGTTTCTCAAGGTCCACAACGCTGTTATCGGCGTAGTATCCAAGGAACCGCAGCACCTTGAGCGCCAAGAGGCGGCGGTTCAGCCGCCCGAGCGCTGCTTTCCGGTCGCCCTCGTCTTCGCTCGACTTGCCACTCACCGACTCCTCCGACATCTTCACGATGCGCTCGACCAGACGCGCTCTCGCCGCCGGCGACACCGATCTGCAGTTGTTGTCGTCACTCAAGAACAGCGACAGGTACTGCTGCAGGTCCGAGAAGCAGCACGTCTTCGTGAAGAAGAGCTCGACGTACTGCATGATCTGCTCTTCCAGCTCCACCTCGATCTGCGTCACGGCGACCGATGATGGCTCAGCAGTGCGCAGACGATCAAGCTTCTCGCTCAAGAGATGGATCACGGCGAGGTGTGGGCCGCGAAGCAGCTCGTTGCCCGCGCGTCCCTGCAGCTCCGTGAGGAAATCTCGAACGTCCTTCTCCACCTTCGTGAGATCGTCGTCCAGCGCGAAGCGCATCGCAATGAACTCTTTCAGGAATGTCCAGTCGTCCGCGCTGTGTTTCTCCAGCAGCTCACGGTACACGCCCGCAGCTCGTTCCCAGTTCGCGACAGCTTTTGCCAGCGACGCCTCAAGCACGAGGCGGTCAATCTCAAGCATCGGTCCCAGCTCGATGTCCTCTTCGTACGCGCCTTCTCCCTCGGCCGAACGACCCTTTGGAGAGCGCGCACCGACGCTGCTCGGCACCGCCTTCCTATCCTGTTCCGACGGCTTGGCGAACTCATCGAACGCGCTCAGCGCGTCCTCGTGCTTGTCCTGGAGCTGCAGGATGTGCACGAGCAGCTGCAGCGCCTCGCCGTCGTCCGATGCGAGGTCGCGCAGCGTCTTCAGAAGCATGCGCTCGGCGAGCGCGAGCATCTTGGGCGGCGCGCCGCCGAGCTGCACCTGGAGCATCATACTGAGCGCCGCCCAGGACATGTAGCGCACGCCGCCGAAAGCCTTGAACATCTTGAGCGCCGTCTGCTGTTGCTTGAGGAACTCGGCGCGGCGCGCATAGGCGAAGAAGAGCGAAGCGAAGAGCTCCTCGCTGGGCGGCGTCGCGAGCGCGCACGCGTGCTCGAGCGTCGGCAGCATCTCGTGCTCGCAGCCGGCGAGCTTGAAGACGAGGCTCATGGTGTGCAGCAGCGTGTCGTCGGTCGGCTGGCGGCGCTGCACGGCGCGGCAGATGGTGAGCGCCTCGTCACGGCGACCCGTGCGCTCGAGGCAGTGCGCCTTGAGCACCTGCACGAGGTCGAGGTGCGCCACCTTCTTGTGCGCGCAGTGCTTGAGCGCCACCTTGTACTGTCGCGCGTCGATCGCGTCGTAGATCGGTCGCACGAAGCGCTGCATCAGCCGCGCGCTCTCGCCGCCATCCGCCATCGCGAGCTCCTGCTGCTGCCTCCTGAGCTTCTTCGAGCGAGCAGATCCAATTGTGCGGGTGCCACACCAGCGCCACACCACATGCTACGCAAAAAAACGCAGAATGCGGTGAAAATCTGCTTTTTTTCATCGCTTTCTGGACCAGGAGCCGACATCAAATGTGTCCATCTTCATACAAATGTCAAGTGTCTGTAGAATGAAGTATTGCAGCTCGTGTTGATACCGTGATGGATGAGCATTTAGCAACTCGCAAGACGATGCTGGCGACAACTCGGATGCTCGCGCGCACCGCGCGGCGCCAGGCAGTAGCTTCGCGGACCGCAGCAACAGCAGCGCGTGGCTTCTCCAGCGATGCGCCGCTGCGCAACGACAAGATGGGCGTGCGTAGCCATCGCGTCATGCTGCCAATGGCGAGCAATCACTGACCTCTTGCTCCTGCTGCCCTGCCAGCCGATCACGTGGACTAGCCTGGCGCTCGCGGGTGTCGTGGGCAGCGGCGCCGTGTACTACTACTACGCGGAGAAGGACCGACTGCAGACGCAGAGTGCGTGGCGCGAGCAGGCAATTGGCTGATGGGTTGGTTGGTTGGGGCTTACGCGGCCGCCACTCACTCTACATGCGCTGTGCTGCAGCGACGACGAAGGTGACGTCGATCGGCAAGCCATTGCTCGGCGGCCCGTGGACGCTGGTGGACTGCGACACGCGCACGGCGGTGACGGACGCGTCGTTCCGTGGCAAGTTTACGCTGCTCTACTTCGGCTTCACGCACTGCCCGGACATCTGTCCGAACGAGCTCGTGCGCATCGGCGATGTGCTCGACAAGCTGAGCGCCGAGAACGCGCCGGAGGTCGTTCCGCTCTTCGTGACGGTCGATCCGCGGCGAGACACCATCGAGCAGATGCAGGCGTACAAGCGAGGTGCGTGGGCGGTGTGCATGCAGCGACAGACTCACGCTAGCGGCGCTGATGCTGACGATCGTTGCTGTTCGCAGACTTCCACCCGGCGTTCAAGATGCTCACGGGCACGCGCGACCAGGTGGCGGATATCACGAAGGCGTACCGCGTGTACTTTTCCAAGGCGGACGAGAACGACGAGGACGACGACGACTACCTCGTGGACCACTCGATCGTCATGTACCTCGTCGGGCCGGACGGCGAGTTCCTCGACTTCTTCACGCAGTCGGCGCGCGTGGACGACATCGTGAAGAAGATCAAAGCGCACTTTTGAGCGGTTGTCCTGGAGGCGCTCGGGCCGCGCGCCACCCCTACTCGCGCTCCCCATACGCACGCACGCCGGCCTAGCGCGATCCACCTGGTGCTTGAATACACGCCCATGCAAGCACAGCCCCTGTGTCGCCTCGCTGCATCCGGCGCGGCGGGCTCTGCTCCGGAATGCAATAGCTGGGGTTTTTGCGTCTACATTCGTAGTTTCTCGCGCGCGCGCGCCGGGAATTGCAAACTGCGCGCGCCGCATTCTGTTGGCGCCAATCCGCTCGGTCGCCCCGCGCCAGCAGAAGCGCCGGCCCCTACCCCCACCCCAGCTGCGCCCGCCAGGCGCCCGCGCTCCGCACCATGGCCAAGCGGCGCAACGAGAACGGGCAGATGCGCCGCGAAGACTACGAGGCCGAGGCCGACGACGACTGCCGCGGCGCCCGCGCAGCCAGCGACGCCTTCGACGTCGGCTTCCAGCGCGCGTCCGAAGACACGCTGCGCCAGCGCAAGATCGTCAAGGCGCGCATTGGCGGCGCCGCCGCGCGGGCTGCCAAGCCGCCGCCTGCCGCCGCGAACCCGTTCAGCGGCTTCCAGGGACTCACAAACGCCACGTCCGCACCGCCGACCGCCGCCTCCGCTGCGCCGCCCAAGGCGAACCCGTTCGCGGGCTTCACTGGACTGACAGCCGACAAGCCGGCGAATGCGGCAGCCAAACCTGCAGCCTCGAACGCAGCAGCAGCACCGCCTGCTGCTGCTGCTGCTGCTGCTACTGCTACTGCTACTGCTACTGCGACGACGACGACGACCTCGGCATCGTACCAGGACGCCATCGAGGTGCTCAACAAGGACTTCATGGCGTTCGTGAACGACCAGGCGAAGCGGAACCCGAGCGTGAGCTGGATCGCCGCGGTGCAGGAGTACATCAAGTATGCGGACGAGATCGCCGCCAAGCACGCGTTGACCAAGCCAGTGCCGATCAACCAGCAGCAGGCGGGAAAGCCGTCGTTTGCCGCGGCAAGCACCAGCAGCTTCTCGTTCGGCGCTACGCCAGACGACAAGAACAAGACGGCGGAGCCCAAGGCACCGACTTCCGCCGCGGTCTCCAGCGGATTCTCACTTGGTACAAAGAGCGACACAACTTTTTCTAGCGGGTTCTCGTTCGGCGCCAAGTCAGACGACCAGAAGAAGGCGGAGACCACGACGGCAACAACTTCTGCTGCTGCCTCCAGCCCTTTCTCGTTCGGCGCGAAGAGCGACTCAACGAAACCAGCGACAGGTGGCTTCTCGTTCGGAGCGAAGGATGAATCGGCGAAGCCGTCGACGAGCGGAGGATTCTCGTTTGGGTCAAAGAGCGACGCAGCGTCGAGCATCGGGGCGAAGAGTGACGCACCGTTGAGCGGATTCTCATTTGGAGCGAAGGATGACGCACCAAAGCCATCAACGAGCGGGTTCTCATTCGGATCAACGAGCGACGCACCAAAGCCGACGACAAGCGGATTCTCGTTTGGTAGTTTGCCGTCTGCTTCGTCGAGCGGCTTTAGTTTCGGAACGTCTACCACAGGCAGTGCTGCTTCTGCGGCCAGTGCGGCTGCTGGCGGTGACGACGACGATGACGAGAACATTGGTCGAGAAGAAGCGACCGTGATCCTCAAGGTTCGTCTCATGTGTGCGCGTGTGTGTGTATGTGTGCATGGACTCGTTGAGTGAGAACGATTCTAACACCTGTATGATGCGCCACCGCCTCGTGTGCCTGGTTGTGCGTGCGTTCGTGCAGTCGGATAGCCCAGACGATGACGTGGTCTTTGACGTGGAGAAAGCCAAGGTGTTCGAGTTCAAGAAGGACGAGAAGCGCTGGGCTGACAAGGGACTCCACCCGCTCAAGGTGCTCGTGAACAAGGACACGAAGAAAGCCAGGTATGTGTGCGCTTGTGTGTGTTGTGTGATGATCGTGTTACAAGAAAGACGTTTGTTAACTGGCGCGTGTGTGTCTGTGTTCCGATGAGCAGAATCTTGGTCCGCAACGAGATTGGCAAGATCGTGCTTAACTCGTTGCTCTACAAGGGCATGACCGTGAAGGCGCACGAGGTGAAGGGGAAGAAGGCGGGCGTGATCGTGTCGCTGCAGGTCGACGGTGCCATGACGCAGTACCTCTTGAAGGTGACTGCTGCGCGCGTAGAGGACTTCCTGACGGTGCTGGAGAAAGCTGCAGCAGACTCGTGAGGAATGAACAGCATCACGAGTGCAACTCTGTCCGAGAGGGTCTGTGTGGCTCGCTCTAATAGCACTACATTTCACCACCACCACCACCACCACCGACGTCTTCCAAGTCAGTATAGCTCTGGAGATGTAGTAGCATTGTATGTCGATGTTGAGGCGCCGCTGTGAACTGACGATGACAATGCCGAGGTACCGATATCCATTTCAAGGTGTAGTAACGAGGTCAGCGTCCAGATTGTGATATCGAGACACAGTCGGCTTCGGTTTTCGATCGTGACATCGTTTGTCAGTGTTGACGATCCAGTCATCCCCTCCTGTGGGTGTTGACATCGGTTCTCGACGTCAAGACGCCAGCTTTTTCGGATGCTGATGGTCCTACGATTGTCCAGCTACTATTGTCAGCGTCGAGACGTCAACATCGATTGTCGATATGAACTTCGGTTGTTGGAACCATGGCACAGTCAGTCGATGGAGGCATCGTTGGAGCGAGTTAATAGCTCTCCATTACGTTCGTGAGCATAGTGATCCGAGCCCCGCGAACAATGCATTGCCCAAACCATGCGAGCATCAAGCAGTTGAGCTGCAGACCTATCGAAGCGACTTGGTTCAGCATATGAAAGAGGACAGCTTTGATGCAATCCATGATTGGATGATGAAAGCGCCAATCAACACGAACGGCTATTCGCTGTCACGCTCGATAAGCAGAAACTGAATCTAGTTTTCAGCTTGCATACAGCCCGAAATAGACATAATAGTTAACGTTAGGAGGGATCACGCCGCGTTGCCCGTTTGGGGTGGAGGACGAACTTCGCTAAATAAACCTGGCGAAATGCTCCACAGGGCAGAGCAAGAGCACAATGGCTGTAGCACACCCTCGCCTCCATGCTCCACTCGCTCGCGCCGCCCTAAATGCGCGGCAAGCATGTCGTCTTGTGTGCGCTTGCACTGCCCCAGGATGTCGCCATAATCTTTATTGTAAAGTGGTGATTAGCTCATCTTCCCCTCATGCTGCAACACTACCATCATCAATTTACTTACAGAACTCGGCTTACCGAATTCCTGAGCCGCCTGCTACACCGCCTGTTGCACGCCTGCACACCTGGCTGTGTGTGTGTGTGTGCCGGCGCCGTCCCGCTTGCTCGCTTGCTCACCTTCCGGCACCAGCCCCGCATATCCCCATAGACACACACACTCACGCAGCCCCCAGAACGCCATGTCCAAAGCCCCCAAGCAGAAGAAGGCGCAGCTTCACTACCAGCCGTACCAGTCGACTAGCGTACGTAATCAAAATCGCCTTCTTTCTCCCTTCCTGCATGTACATGCAGCTCACATGCGCGCGCAACTGTATGTGTGGCGCTGGCGCAGAACGGTAACATGCTGCTCGGCGGCGCCGGCATGGAGCTCAACGTGGCGGAGATGCCGCTCCACATGGACCCGGTGCTCACGTGCGTAGCTACCAGCGACTCAGATTCAGTCCCAGCCTCTCACTCATTCACTAACACTATGCACTCGCGTTGGTACCTACAGCGGCCTGTCGTCAAATCTGAGCCGCAACCTCTGGGACGACTGGAATGAGGGCGACGCCGGCTTCCCTGGCATGAAGTTCGACGAGTTTCCGGACGACACCAGCGGCGCGAGCTCGGCGCACGCACCACCAGCGGCAGTGTCGACAGGCAACGGAAGCGTGTCCCCGCAGCTCCAGCAGAGTCTGCAGCAGCAACTGCAACAGCAGATGAACATGCAGCTGATGGCGGCCATGGGCGGCGGCGGCATCCCGGCGTCGGCGTATGATGCGGCGGGCGGTGGCGGTGGTGGTGGTGGTGGCTTCACGGGTGGTGCCCCGCTCTCCCGCCCGAGCAGTGCGCAGAGCACCGGCAGCGGCGGCGCCGCGGAGCCGAGCGGGGACGAGCCGCGCGCCAATCTCGCGCGTTCGCTCAGCGAGGACCTCGTGAGTATTCTGAGCGACAACCCGGAGCTCTTCGACAAACAGCAGCAGCAGCAGCAGCAACAACAACAACAACAACAGCCAGGTGGTGCCGGCGAGAAGAACCCGCGCCGACAGCTCTCGCCGCCGAACGGCATGCTGTTCGGCAACAGCGGCAGTATTGACACGTTGCAGCAGCAGCAGCAACAACAACACCTCCAGCTCCAGCAGCAGCTACTCCTCCAGCAGCAGTTCCAGCAGCAACAACAGCAGCTACAGCAGCAAATGGCGATGGCGAGCGAGAACGCGCGCTGGCTGGCGAGTGCACAGAACGCGGCGGTGATGCTGCAACAGCAGCAGCAACAACAGCAACAACAACAACAGCAGCAGCAGCAACAGCAACCGCAGCAGCGCCGCAACAGTGGATTCGAAGCGGCGGGTGCAGCAGCGTCGGCGACGCTCGGAGCGATGCCAGACGCTCGATCCGAGCAACAAGTGGAGCAACAGCAGCATCCTCAGCTTCAGACAAGCGCGTCGACCCCGACTGCGAATCCATCAGGAGCTACCACACCGGTGAAGACGTCGACTTCGTTCAGCTCGTTCTTGCATCATGGAGCTGGCACCAGTGACGCAGTAGCAGCAGATCCGAAAGCGAACGGGAACTCCATCATCCACTCGCCCAACGGCTCCACGACAGCGAGCGACACCTCGTCCGACGCGGGTGGTGCATCAAACAGCTCCACTACGAACGCCGGTGGCATCAACAGCGGCAGCAGCAACAGCAGCAGCAGCAGCAATAGCGGCTCGAACACAAGCGCTACCGTTAGCGCTGCGGCGTCGGCGGCGAACCCGTTCAGCGCGCAGAACAGCATGATGATGCCGGGCTTCATGATGTATCCGATGCCGATGATGGGCAACTTCCAGACGAACCCGATGGGTATGATGCAGATGCCAATGCCGATGCCGATGGGCATGCAGCTGCCGATGGGTATGGGCATGCAGATGCCGATGGGAATGCAGTTACCCATGGGGATGCAACTCCCGATGGGGATGCAGCTGCCGCTGAACGGCATGGGGCTGCCGCTCGGCATGCAGTTGCCGCCGCTCGGGATGCAGATGAGCCCTCCGAGCGGCGTCGCGGACAGCAACAGCAGCAACAACGGAGGTCCGACTGACATGGAGGTGACGCCGATCGCCGGTGCGGCCGCCCACACTGGCGGCGTTGCGCTCGCGCCACCGCCACCGTCGACGATTTTCAAGCCTGCGCGCGCGCTGCAGCCGAAGGACCCGCGCGGTCCCGGGTTCGTGAGCATCGCACGCAAGCCGGACGAGCCGAAGGTGAGCAGCATCCTCAAGGCGCTGATGGACGAGGAGGCCAAGAAGAAGGAGAAGAAGCTCGAGCGGAACCGCGACTCGGCGCGCGAGAGCCGCAAGAAGCAGCAGTCGTACGTGGAGGCGCTGGAGACAGGTATCAAGCGGCTGCAGATCAACCGCGACTTGGTTGCGGCGTACCGGTGGGGGGTCACTGGTCCAGGCTTTGGGCCGCTGCCGTGCCCGCAGTCGCCGCAGATGTTCGACTGGAAGACGCGCATCTGGATCGTCACGGGCGAGTCAGAGGCCTTCTCCAACATCCAGAACCCGGCAGGCTTCCATGCGCTCATGCGCATGAACCGCCAACGGCGCGTACTCAGCATGTCGCACGCCGAGCGCGAGCGCGCGGTGGCGAAGAGCTTCCTGGTGATTGGCAGACGGCTCGCAGCGCTGCGCCAGCGCGTGCTTGAGGCGCAGGTACTGCGCTCGTTCTCGGACAATCCGCTCGCACACGAGCTGAGCGCGGCACTAGACCTGAGCGCGGATCAGAAGCTGCAGTTGCAGTGCCACGCGCAGCGCGTGCTGGACGAGGATGTGCTGGCGCTCGTCAAGCTCTTCAAGGTTTTCTTTGCGCTGCGCGCGGCGGCGGCGCGCCTGAACGTGCTCTCGCCGTCGCTTGAGCGCTACTTCCGCGAGACGTGCTCGCTCGAGCAGCTTCAGAAGCTGCTGCAGTGGACCGAGACGCACCGTGCAATGATCGAGACAGCGCTCATGTTCGACGAGTAGGCAACGGCAGCGGCGGAGGAAGAATAATACATTCGTGGCAAAGGTGATCGTTCACTCGCTCGCTCGTGCTCGTGTTCTGCTTGAGTTGCTTTCGATTGATAGATGGATGGAGGGATGGATGGATTGATGAATGGATACATGCGAACTCTGTCGCGTGGATGACGACGCACTGATGAAACAGCGACGGAGGACGACACCGAGCGACAACGACCAAGCGTGAAACAAAGTGTTGACTTGAAGCCCCTATCTATCATCTATCCCTCGTTCTCGTCGGCGGCGCGCTTCCGCTTCTTCGCGACGTTCTTGTTGCTCTTCTTAGCCGCGTCCAGCGCCTTCTTGGCTTTCAGCGTCTTCTTCTCAGCCGCCTTCTTCTTCTGCTGCTGCTTCAGTTTCTCTGCATCCTCGTCGTCATCGTCGTCGCCGTCGTCACCAGCGTCCGCTGCGCCCTTCGCCTTCGTCTGGACCTTGACCTTCATTTCCGCCGCCGCCGCAATGGCCGCCGGGAGCTCCGATGCTTCTGCGATCTGCTTCACCATGCTCTTCACCACGGGCGAGTTGGACTCGAGCGACGTGAGCGCCGTCAGCAGCTCCGCGAGCTGCTTGCTCTTGGGCGCGTTCAGCTGCTTCCATGCCTTCACGAGGTGCAGTGCGAACGACAGCACGATCTTCATGCGCTTGGTTTTGAGCTCCACCCTGTCGCTCTGCTGCTGGCTGCGCAGCACCGCGAGCAGCGCGCTCTTGAGCGAGTCGAGTGCGCCACGCACCACCTGCTGCTCGGCCTCATCCGCCACCAGCTTCGGCTTGAGCAGCAGTGACAGCAGGCGGAACACCTCGCACGCCGAGAATTCGTCCGCAGCCACCAGCGTCGCCGTCTTCTCCTGCTTCTTCGCCTCGTCGTCCTCGTCCTTGCTCTCGGTCTTCGCCTTCTTCGGAGCGCTCGCAGTGGCGCTCGCAATCTGCGTCAGCGGCTGCAGCAGCACGTGCACCGCGATGAGCGGGAAGCGCGCGATGAGGTCGTCGAAGGCGCTCGCCGGGAAGCGCGAGTGCTTCTTCGTGAACGTGTCCACGACCGCCGCGGTCACCGCGTCCTGCACCAGCGCCGTCTGTTTCTGCTTCTTCGTCGCGTCGCCTCCGCTGCAGAGCACGCGGACAAAGTACACGACCACACCCGCGCCGACCTTGCCCGCGTGATCCTTCTCCAGACTCTTCTTCGTCAGCAGCTCTACGGCGGCCGCAAGGCTCTCCGCGGCACTCTCGCGCTGCGCTGCTGACAGCTCTGCGCCACTCGGCACCTCCTTGGCGCGCAACACCTTGTTGCTCAGCACGGACTGCAGGCGCTCGCTCAGCACGCGCGCGTCCTTGTCAGTCTTCTGGACCGCCGCGAGCGCCTGGAAGAGCGGCAGCACGAGCGTGAGCACCAGCGGGCTCGTCGCGCACTTGCTCACGAACACTTGCAGCAGGTCCAGCACGCGCAGCTTGAAGTGCAGCATCTGCATCGTCGCGCGCTTGGCGTTCTTCTTGCGCTTCGCGCGGTCCTTGACGTGCCCGACGATCGCCGCGAGCGCCATGTCTTCGCGGTGCAGCTCCGCGAACTTCGGGTCCGAGCTCAACGCCTTCGACACGTCCTCCGCGCTCGTGAGGGCCACCTCGTCGTCCGCCTCTTCATCCATGTCTTCGTCGTCGTCGCCCTCCTCGTCTTCGTCACCGTCACGGCGAATGGGACGCCCGTCCTCGTCGTCGTCGTTCTCCTCCTCGTCGTTTGCGCTCGGCACCAGCACGTTGAGCATCGTCTGGAGGCTCTCCGCGTTCAGCAGTGGCAGCATCGACCGGAACACGTGCGCTACGATATCGCGCATCGAACTCGAGTCCTGCGACAACAGGCCCAGGAGCAGGTCCGTGAACACGACGACCGAGTTCGGTTCGTCCGCCGCCTCCTCCTCTTGTTGCTGCTTCTTCGCCTTCTTTGCAGAAGACTTCTTACTCTTCTTCTTGCCGTCGCTCGCGATCAGGTCCGAGTAGCACTTGTCCAGATCCGTGACCACCACGACAGCGTCGCTGCGCTGCTCCGTGTCAAGGAGCTGCACGCCCGAGCTCATGAACAGCAGCAGGAACGCCTCCAGCTGCTTGGTCTTCGCGTCCTCCTTGTCGCTTGCCGCACCCCAAGCGTTGCGGATCTCAGCCACGCGAGCAGTGACCACCTTCATCTGCGCCGCGACGTCGTCCACGAACGCATGACGCAGACTCGCGGCGTCCGTGGCAGCGAGCAGCTCCTGGGAGATCGCGAAGAAGCGGCTGAGCACGCTCGACGGCTCGCCCGAGAGCTTCACGCTCAGAAGCGACAGCACGCGCTTCAGCGACGTCGCGAGCACCGTGCTAGAGAAAGCGGGCTCCGCGACCATGAGCGCAGCGTCAAGACCCGCGTCGCCTGCCGTGCCAGAGGCCTTCTTCGCCTTCTTCTTCGACGGCGCAGGCTTGCCCAACGCGATAAAGAAAGTGTGGAACACGAGGAAGCGCAGCCCCTGCGCACGCAGCTGTTCTACGCTCTCGCTCGTGTCATCCTTCGCGAACAGCTCCGCGAGGCTCGTGACCAGCGCGTCGAGCGCCCACATGCGCACGTTGTCGTGCTTCTTCCTCACGAGCTCCGCGCGTTCCTTTTCCTCCTCAAGTGCAATGAGCGCGTCGAAGCCACCTCCGCTGAGCCGCGCCTTCTTGGCGCTGGCCGCGCGCTCCGCGTCCTCCTCCTCCGCGTCTTCCTCCTCGCCCGCGCCGATCTCGACCAGCGATGCCATCGGCGTGACGAACTGCTTCTGGAAAAAGTGCACATACTCCTCCGGCGCGCGCGCGAAGAAGACCTTGAGCGTGTGGCGCGCAGCCTCGTGCAGGTAGTTCTTCTTCGAGACCGCGTTCGTAAACAGACACTTGACAAAGTGTGGCGTCAGGATCGCGCGCAGCAGCGGGCGCGGCAGCGACGGCAGCACGAGCTCGAAGAGCTTGAACGCGAGGCCGCGACGCTCGTGCGTCGCGCTCGTCTTGTCGAGCAGCATGTTCTCCACGAGCACGGTCCAGGTCTCCTGGAAGAGCTCCCCGTCGAACTGCGCGGCATTCTTACCCGTGTGGATGACGTGGCCAAAGATGCTGTACCACGCTGCGTGCACGCGCGGGTAGCACGCCGACGACGCCTTGAGCGGCTCCGCAAGCACGTGCATGCCCTTGCGGCGCAGGAACTTGAGCGCCGGGAAGGTCGGCGGCAGCTTGTCCTCGATGCCCGCCGTGTGGATGTAGTGGAAGAGCCCCGCCGCGAGCAGCACCTGCTCGGCGTTGTAGTCACTCGCGTCGCCCGCGAGGCAGAGCGCCAGGTCAGACACAAGGTCCGCGACGAACACGTCCGGGGACACGTCCGCGAGCACCGCGAGTACGGCCTCAAAGCACGCCTCGCGCAGCCACTTCTTCCACTTGGCCATCTCGAGCAGCTCCTTGACGACCTCGGTGGCCACGCGCTGGTCGGCACTCAGGCGCCCCGAGCGCTGCATCGCGAGCAGCCCGAAGAGGCGGCCGAACATGTGCTCGCGCTGCTCCATGCCCTTCATGTTGCTGTGCACCTCCATGGCGTCGCGCAGCAGCACCTGCACGTCGCGCAGCGCCACAGCCGGGAACGCGGCGAGCAGCCCGGCGAGCGCCGTGCTAAAGCCCTGGCGCGCCGCGTCACGCGAGGACGCGAGGCCGCGCACGAGCCGCTTGAGTGTGTACTGCAGATCGCTCTCCTTCTCTTCGGTCACCGGCGCGTGCTGGCGCTGCTCGAGGTGCGCGAGCAGCTGCGCCACGGCCGCCGCGCGCGCCGCCGCATCGCTCTCTGCCAGGCTCCAGAAGAGCTTGAGGAACTCGCTGCGCTCGACTGAGGGCTTCGCGGCGCCAGACGAGGCGGCAGGCGACGCGGCGCTGCTGCTGCTGGCGGTGGCCGCGCTCGTGAGCTGCTTCTTCCCCATCGTAGTGCTGCTGGTGCTGAGGACTACTACGCAAGTGACTGGCGCGAGCTGACCTCGCAGCTTTTCGCCACCACCAAAGCGTATTGCGGCTATTTACGGAAATAGAAGAAGGAGACAAACGCAGAATCACGAATAACAGAAATAGAAATGCCTTGAATGAGGAAATCTACATTCCCAAATCGAACTTGAGAGAGCAGGTCCGGTAGTGCTCGAGCAACAGCGCGCGCGTCGCGAGCCCAAGTCCTAGTGAACATCGTATCGACACGGCACCAGACAACAAGCCAAGGTCGCTTCCCAGCTAGACACCGGCTCGGCAACCCAGAAGCACTCTCGCCATCAATGCCATCGCGAGGGTGCAAGAACCGCAACAACTTCTCGATACCAGATCTGATCCGACCCGACCCAGAAACGATGTCTCGCGCTCCCGGCTGCCCGCACCGTGTTCATTCACACGTCTAGTGCTTTGTACTCCGATCACCTCTTGATCACAATGGCCGCGATGCTCAATCCGAGCACGACGAACGTGATCAGCAAGATCTTCACGAGGAACACGCGGCCTGGAAGCGGCTCCTCCTTCTCGTCCAGGTCCTCGCCCACGCCGTGATCGTAGTGCAGCGGGATGAATTCGACGCGCCGGAACCCCTGCGTGTTGCGCAGGTGCTCGTTCTCGAGTCGGAAGAAGCTCCAGAACGTGCGCCGGAAGAGCTCCGCCACCATCGTGAACGGTTGCAAGTACAGCGGTAGCATCCGCGATGACTGTGGCGGGATCAACGACAGCGTCCACGCGAACCGGAGAAACAAGTCGGCGACGATCGCGACTGCACCGACGACCCATACGCAAATAAGCACGCAAGCGAAGATGCTGTTAGCAGAGAGGTCCACAAGAACTCCCCAACTCGATTATGACGCACTCCAGAAGAACGCAGCACGTACGGTAGTAGACCCACTTGCGTGAGAACATTTGCCGGTCGCCGAGGAACTTGTGCTCAGGTCGGCCGAGCCCCCAATCCATCGTCACATCCCAGACCCACGTGTACAGCGAGCTGAACGCGAAGAGCGCGATCCACGTGATCTGGAACACCTCGAAATGGCCATGGTCGCCACTGTAGAGCGGGTGGAAGAGCCCGAAGAGCGCCACGACCTGCGCGAGCGCGTACTTGAACGCATTCGGCAGGTTCGGCCACCACGTTCCTGTGTCGTAGATGCGCCGCAAGCTCTGGAGAAAGCGCCACCACTGTTCCCGATGGTATGTACACGCAATGCAGAAGCAGAAACTGTCAGTTTGTTTGATTTGCAGCTCATGGACACACACACACGCGCGCGCGTCAGCTCCGACTCAGACTGCATGTGACGTACCAGTGGAAGCGCGCAGATCAGCGGTACGACGACGTTCACGTAGTAGATGTTGTTCTGGCAATTGTCTGCTTGCTCGAGTAACAGTGTCGAATCGACTTTGCTCCTCGCACCTGCCCCTGGAACGATGTCCTTCTCTAGAAACTCCTTCGTCACGAAGAAGCATGCGGACCAGCACAGATCCTGGCTCACTTTCACGACACTTGTAAGGTAGTCGCCCACAAACGTGTGGAAGAACGTGACGACATAGAACGGAGAGCACACGATCTCGAACACCGTGCGCCACAAACCGCGCTGTCTACCCCACGTGCGTACGATGTAGAAGTAGAACGTGTAGATGCAGAGCATGAGCGGGTAATACCCGCGGTGCAGGATCTCTTCCGGGAAGTAGCCGTTCACGACCTTGTAGTACAGCAGAACGTTCGCGAGAAAGACAATGGTCATGTTCGTCGCGTCGCTGAACACCTGCGTGTACGACTGCGTGCTGCGCGGGTCAAGCTCGAAGATGTAGCGGTAGTTGATGCGCGCCTTGCGCCACACGAAGAGCGATACGCCGACGAGCCAGTGGAGCAGCAGCAGGCACCCGACGCCGCGGTACACCGGGTAGGCTTTCGTGACCGCGAGGTCGATGAGGTGGTGCTCGCGCTCGCTGCGGAATGTGGGCACGACGAGCGAGTCCCAGCCGACCCAGATGAGCAGGATGAGGCACGAGCCGATCTTGATGCCGATGTAGATGTGCGCGAAGTTAACGAAGTCCTCTCGCTTAGTCATGAGCGTCGCGATGGCCACGGACCGGTTGCCGTCGCAGAAGAGCTCTGCGAACATGGCCTCGACCTGCCCCAGCAGCTCGCGGCACTCGCGTGCCTCAGCGAACGCGAGGCTCTGCAGACGCGCGCCGTGCTGGCGGCGCAGCGACGGCAGCGATGGGAAGAGCTTGTCGTGCTTCTTGAGGATCTTGACAAAGCCTGTGTAGTTGAGCAGCGCGAAGTTCGTGAGCAGGTTCAGCAGTCGGTGCAGCTCCACGAGGGAGTTCTTGAGCGACTCCTGTGTTGCCGGCGGCGCATCCGGCCGGTACTGCGCGCGCAGCAGCGCCAGCTGCTCAGCAAAGTGCGTCATGTGGCGCGTGAACGCGTGCTCCACCTTGTTGTACTCGCTCTCGAGCGCGTCCTCGAACGCCACAGGTGCCACGAGCAGCGCCTGCAGCTCGGAGGACGAGTCGCTCATCTTTCTCCCGCTGAAGCCTCCACCCGCATTCTTCTTTCGGTGGCGGCGCGGCGCCAGCGCGCGCAGCAGCGAGCCGCTGCTCGAGGATGCCTCCGTCTCGCTGGCGCTCGCGTCCACGTCGAGCAGCAGCGCGGTGTTCGCGGCGGCTGACAGCTCGGCGTCCACGTGCCGCTGCTTGGCCAGCAGGAGCTTGAGCCGCTCGTAGGCCACGTACTCGTGCTTCCACTCGGCGAACATGTTGTCGCGCAGCCGCACGCTGAAGTTCACCATGGCGGATGGCGGCGGTGGCGGGGTGCGCGCTGCGAGGCGAAAGATCGGATGAGCAGGGGCATGTGGACGGCTGGATGGATTGACCACCGTTCGATGCAGGGTATACAAAACGCAGTCAAAGAGTCGAGAAACGCGCCTCCTATTTGCTTGCGCACATTCCTTCACGGTTCTCTCTCTCTCTCTCTCTCTCTTGCTTGCTGCTAAATACACGGGGCGACCGGCTCACTTGCGCAGCGCCGCGAGCCGCATGGACAGGTCGTCCTGCGACTTCTTCTCCTTGGCGGCCTCGGACGCCGCCGCCGGCAGCTCCGTGCCGACATGCCCCGCCGAGTCGAGCTCTCCGGCGATCTTGAGCCCGTTCTCGTCCGCGACCATCTGGATGAGGTCGTCGACCTGCTCCGCGGGTGTCGACAGCGACGTGCCGTTGTTCATGGCGCCCTCCATGTACGCCGCGCGCACGTCCATGTCCTCAAAGTGCTTCTCGAACTGATCCATGGTCTGTGAGATCTTCTCGACGTTCATGGACGCCATGACCGTGTCCATGCCCTTCACAACGCCGTTCATGTTCTTCTTGAGCGCACCCATGCTGATCGCCGTCTGCACGCGCGCGGCGACGGCGTCCATGCGCGACGCGAGCTGCAGGTAGCTCAGCGACTGGTTCTTCTCGCGAATCACGTTCTGCGCGTAGATCTTGGCGCCCTCCATGTTGCCCTGCTCGATCGCTTTCTTGAGCTTCGCCTTCTGCGCCGCCATGTTCTTATCGCACTTCTTCGAGTTGCGGATCAGCGTCTTGGCCGTGAAGCGCATGTTGAAGAGCTCGTCCTCGAGTTTGTTCTTGCGCGAGAAGATGTTCATGGCGATAGCGGCGGCGGGGGTTTCGCGACGATGCTGCTCTGCTGGTGCTGCTGCTGCAGGTGGTGGTGGTGGCGCTGCTAGACGCTGGTCGTGTGTTGCGGCGGAAGTGCGGCGAGTGGGCTGGAGGCGGCGACAGCGGCGGCGACGGCGGCGGCGACGGCGGCGGCGGCGGTAGCGGCTTGGAGAGTGTGTGTGGATGTTGTGTGAAGGCGAGAAGACCCACAACAAACGGATTCTAGTGTCATAGAAAACCCAGCATAGAAATGGGACTGCATTGTGAAGCACGTGGGCAAGGCGAGAATGGTACCCAGTTTGATCACCATAGTGAAGACAAGTGTCGCTTCGAGTCAACTCACTAAACGATGTGTCGCACACCACTTTCGAAAATCCAGTGTTGGACATCCTATTTTAGAGATTCATGCTTTTTTCTCAAAACAAGATCCAGGATTTTACAAATTGTCGTTTTTGTCAAAATAGGAGCTTTTCAGCATATTGGTGAATGCAAGTCGAAGGGCTCGTCGCTGTTCGATTGATCTGAATGCAAGTCGGATGGCTTGTTTCTGCGTGCTTGAACTGACATTCACAAACGTGCGGGTAGGTGAAATCAATTTTTGAAGTGAATGTGCGCTTCCGGACATTTTTAGAGCTACCTTTGACTTGACGTCTCTATGCCGCACAACCTGGACATTCGATCCAGAGCAAACGGCAAAACCCTTCCCCTTGGACACAAACGAGACGATATCGACACGTCTGCCAAACCAAACGAGCCATTTCTCGTAACTGTCATTTTTCGATCGCATTCCTGCTGCTTCACTATGGACTTGAGAAGAAAACTGCATAGGACCATGACCAAAAATGGACGGTTACACGCACATTACCGTCACTCTCGCTCAAACGAGCGGAAGAGCCGCGGAACTGATTTGATCACAAGCTCGATCTCTATTTCTTTTCCATCCCTGGTTTGTATTTATATTCACTTTACGTTCATGTATTGGGTTTTCCTCTGCTAAAAATACCTAGCTCGCAGCGAGCTATCCAAATTTGGCTTGGCTTGGCTTGGCGCGCCACGTGCGCGTGCTCCTTCCGTGTAGGCTGCCTTGCTCGCTTCTTCTTCTTCTTCCCTCCTCACTGCTGCTTCTGCCTGCAACTGCACGCACACGTGCCGCCGCAACAACACCCGAAAGCTACCGCAGTACTAGCATGGAGACATTCCCCTGTCTCGTCGCGTCGCCAACCAAGTGCACGCATGCAGGAGTAGCAGCAGCTGGTGGCCCTTCTCTCCTTCTCGCTGCTGCTGCGTGCAGCGGGGCGGAAGTGCACTCACCACAGCCACCACCAGCGGCAACCGTCGTCGACCTGGAGCTGGCGCCTATCGAACTCACCGCAGGCGCCGCTCACTTCCCAACCCGCCGCATCGAGCACAGCTGCAGCATCGACTCAGCGCCCTTCGAGCTTGAGCGTCTCCGCCTCGCGTCACCGTCGACCGCGAGCACCAGCAGCAGCACCAACAGTACCAACAGCAGCCCTACACGCCGCGCCACCACCGGAGACATGTTCAACGAGCAGGCACCACGCGACCGCATCGACGTCATCATCGACTACCTGCGCGAGCGCACGAGCGCGCGCCCGCTTATTGGTGTCGTCTGCGGCTCGGGCCTCGGCGGACTCTCCAAGTGCCTTAAGAACACGGAGGCTGTCAAGTACTCGGACATCCCGCAGTTCCCCAAGTCGACTGTCGAGGGTCACGCCGGCGAGCTCGTCTTCGGCTCGCTCGATGGCGTCCAGGTCGTGTGCATGCGCGGCCGCTTCCACAGCTACGAAGGCTACGACATGAAGGAGACGACTCTCCCTATCCGCGTCATGTACCTCCTCGGCATCAAGTACCTCCTCGTCACGAACGCTGCCGGAGGACTCAACCCGGCCTTCAACGTCGGCGACATCATGGTCATGAACGACCACCTCAACATGCCGGGACTTGCCGGCAAGCACCCGCTCGTGGGCCCGAACGACTCGCGCTTTGGCGAGCGCTTCACGTCGCTCGCCAACTGCTACGACAAGGGACTCCAGGCGCTCGCGCACAAGGTCGCTGACAAGCTCTCGCTCGCGCACAAGGTGCGCAAGGGCGTGTACTGCTTCGTGTCGGGGCCGACGTACGAGACGCCGACCGAGTGCAAGCTGCTGCGCCTCGTCGGCGGCGACGCCGTGGGCATGAGTACCGTGCCGGAGGCGATTGTCGCGGTGCACTGCGGCCTCAAGGTGCTCGGCCTCTCGCTCATCACGAACCGCGTGCTCTTCCCGGGTGACGAAGGCATCGCTCCTTCTCACGAGGAGGTCCTCGAGGCCGCCGTTGCGACCGAGTTCGAGGTGGAGGCGTTCGTGCGCGACGTGATGCTCGAGATCGGCAAGCAGCACCAGTAGTCGGTCAGCCAGCCGACTCCCCCTCCTTCCTTCGTCACCGTCGTCGCTCCTCCTTCTCCTCCCTCCTTGCACTCGCATCATAACTTAGCGCACTAGGCGGCAACGAGAGCAGTAGCAGCAGCAGCAGACGCGAGACGAGTATTTAGAAGACGAATTGAATTCCACATCGCATCACCTCTCTCGTTGCTTGCGTTGAGTTTTATCACCAGGATGTCGTTGCATGCGCGCTGGCGATCTCTTGATCGCATACAACGCAACGCATTAGCTTCGGCACGCATGCATACTCACTTGCTGGAACTTCGGTCTGTATTAGGATGCGTTCACTACCACCATTACCTGCCCTACCTTTGCCTACGGCTTGATGCAGCGGCGTCCTAGCTGCTCTTCGCTGATCGCTCAAAAAACTTGATGCAGCCATCGTAGCTCGCCGTCACGATCAGACCTATACAGGCGTTCGTGTGGATGTCATCGCTCGCCTCGAGCTTCGACTTGACCATCGCAAAGGTGCTTGCAGGTGCGAACAGCGCGACCGTGACGATCCCGTTCGGCGGCTCAGCGGCTGGGGAAGAAGCGCGCGAACAAACGACATCAGCACGCGAGGTCAAAGGAAACAACACAGTTTCTGTGACGAAACATCCGGAAACGCACCACAAAAGTGCTCGTAGGACGCGTTCCGATCTTGCTTGCTGCGCATTCGTCATCCAACCAGAAGAGGAGATGCCTGTCAGTCTTTGAAGCATACAGCACCGCACGCAGACCGTAGCATCTCCTGCTGCACGTGCGCACCTCGCTTTGTTCCACACATAGACCGATCCGTTCTCGGAGCCGCAGATCACGTAGTCTCCGTCTTGACTGCAGCGAGCATGACAGCGGTTAAAGCGCCGAGAGTTGGATGGCAGCGTACGCTCTCTCTCTCTCTTATTCCCACTACATCCTCACCTGAAGCGGCCTTTGATCTGGAGGTGGTCGTTCACAAGTCCCTTGTACTTGCAGACCCGCGAGTAGTTGTCGACCGAGAAGAGGCGCATGCGCGAGTCGTTCGTGCTGACCATGAAGTTCTTGCCCTCCGGATCGAACTCGATGCCGGTGACCTTGCGGCCTTTCTTCATCGGCCCGCGACTATTCCGGCACTCGATCTGCGTGTAGTAGTTCATCTGCTGGTGGGAGTTCACCTGATAGAAGATGCACTGGCCGTTCAGCAGCCCAACGATCGCGCGCGTGCCGCTCGGGTTGAAGCTCGCGGCCGTGATCATCACCGGCGTCTGCACGTACGACACGACGCAGCCGTCCGGGATGTCCCACACGCGCGCCTTGTTGTCGAAGCAGCCAGACAGGAAGTACCGATCCTCCTGTTCGTTCACGCACCAGGATCTCATGTTGGGCACCCAAGTCGGTAATTAGCGAAGCAGCAGCGGTGATACTCTACTCTACCTTCGGGTGGAAGTCGACGGCTGGGACGCTGTCCGGATGCTGGAACACGTGCAAGCAGTCCTCGCGCGAGATGTGCCAGAGCCGAACAGTCTGCACACGTTGAATAGCGAATCACTACAGTAAGACCACACACCTCCAAACCAGACGTTCTAGTGTCATGCAAAACGCACTTTATCCATGGACGCAGACAGGATGAAATTGCTGCGGCTCCAAGACACGTCGACGATCGGCATCGTGTGGCCCTAGAAGGAAGGGTGCCGTACCGAAACGCACACACTAGTCGTAAATAAAGCCTGTACGCACAGGAAGGAGAGAAGAGAAGCGTCGGACGAACCTGGTACGCCTGCTCGGGCTCCGCCTCGAGAATCTGCTTCTCGCCAGTTGCTTCGTGCTGAGACGAGTCGTCATCCTCGTCCGAGCTGAGTCGGACTGTCCAGACCCGCAAGATCGCGTCCTGCCCGCCGGAGACCAACCGCGCGCCGTCGTGGCTGAACTTCATCGTCCAGATCGTGCCGTTGTGGCGCGCCAGAGTCTGAGCCAGCGCCAGCTCTTCGAACTCCCGCTTGTCTTTCCTGGATGTGAACACCTGCCAGTGTGTATGCGAGCGGAAGTCAGCTTTGTCTAGTACTCACCTCAGAAGAGAACCAGATTCAGATTAGTAGAACGAATCCAAGACACACCTGGACGTGGTTCCGCTTCGTCGCCTCCCGCGCTTTGCCCTTGATCGGGAACTTGATCCGCAGCTTCGTGAGCGACGGTCGGCGCGTCTTGTTGCGTTTGCCCTGCTCACAGCAGCTTAGCTTATCATGAGCAACGTGTCGCGATGTATGGAGCGAGAACGAAGCCTAAGCGAAGCGGCGTGCGCACCGGCGGCGGCGCACTCTCCTCCGCCTCCTGCTCCTGTCCAGGTGGGAGGAAGTCGCTCGGGAAGATCGAGTATCCGTCGGACGGCAGGTTGGACAGGTCGCGGATGTCGTACACCTCGCCCGTGTCCTTGTTCTTCACGATATACTTGTCTTCGCTGGAGCCATTGGGTTCTGTGACTGCGTCACCCTCCACCCCCTCACTACTACCAGCGTCTTCAATCACGCGTGTCTCCGGAGCGTCAGCGCTAGCGCCGCTGTTGCTCGCGCGCCGCGCCGTTTCAGCCTCGAGATCCTCGTGCGCGTCGTAGAACTGCAATAAGCGCAAGCTGCGTCAGCACCTCGCTGCCGGCCGAGTGGCCGCACCAGTAGCAGCATGCAGCACGCACGTCCTCGTCTGCCAGATGCATGCTGTCATCGTGCGCGATCGACTGGCGCGCGCCCGGCGAGAGCGCAGTCGCAGCTTTCGAGCCACGCGCGAACGTCGCACGCGGCGATACCGTCGCCGACGTCGTCGCTTCCATCAGGAATATGCAACTGAGCCAAGAAGCGAGCAGCTATTTTGGCGTTGAACGCGAAACCGCAGCAGGCAAAGTCCGTAAACGAGGTAGTTTCCCCTGCTTTTACGAGCACCACGCACTCGTCTTGACTGCGTATTGGCTCAAATGCCTCCTGGTGATTCGGACGTGTTGCTTGATTAGGGTAGGCTCGACTGAGAATAGAGGCCGACGAGTTGCAGGATCAGAGAGAATGACGCTTCAAGATTTGCCATTCTTTCATTCGTCAAGTAGCTCCTCGCGCAGCAGCACAGCAAGATGACGGGCGGCCGCGTCGCGTCGACGGCCGACGTCGACTTCTTCTCGCTGCACAGCCGCAAGGAGAAGCGCATCGACGTCGAGATGCTCGACTATGCGTACGTGGACAATTGCACAGACGTGGACGAGCTCAAGGGCATCCTCGCTCTGCTGCGCTCAGGCAAGGAAGGACGCTATCCGCATCTGGAGAAGGCCACAGAGGACCGCATTCTGGCGCTGTTGCCTGAGCGTGAGCGTCAGAAGATCGAGCGCATGCGGACGGAGCCGTCGCAGCAGGAATTTGCGGCGGAGAACGCCGAGCTGCTCTCGTGGTCCGAGCGCATGGACGCCAAGCACAAGGCACTGCAGGAGCGCAAGAGCGGGAATCGCCGCCTTCCGCCTGTGCGTGGTAAACCAGCGGGCGACGACGCGTCCAGCAAGAATGCAAGCAGTGCAGAAAAGAAGCGAGCAGCTACAGCAGCGCTGATCGAGGAACTCCCGGAGCAGAGCAAGCAGCAGGAGCCGAAGTCGAAGCAGGCCATCCCGGCGTACGACTTTCGGGCGTGGGAGAAGTACAATGTCGACCAGGCGCTTGAGGACATCGACGCGCAGGAGGCGCAGCGCAAAGAACAGGCGCGGCTGCAGCGGGAAGCGCATGCGCACAGAGAGAAGGAGCGCAAGAAGGAGCTGGCGTCGCTGCCGTCGTATGTGAACTTGGACGAGCTGTCGAAAGAGGAGAGGGAGGTGTACGCACTGCACGAGAAGCAGAAAGGGAACGAGTGCTTCAAAGCGAACGAGAACGACGAGGCGATCCTGTTCTACACGCGCAGCCTGGCGTTCGACGACACGAACGCGGTCGTGTACGCGAATCGCGCCATGGCGTACTTGCGCGTGAAGAGCTTCGCGGCCGCCGAGCAGGACTGCACGCGCGCGGTTCAGCTCGACCCGACGTACATGAAGGGCTGGAGCCGGCGCGGCATGACGCGCTTCCGCCGCGGGAAGTACGCGGAGGCGATCGCGGACTTTAAGGAGGCTCTTCTTCTGGAGCCAACGAACAAGGAGCTCGAGAAGCTGCTCGCGAAGGCACAGGACAAGTGGAAGGAAGTGGACGGGACTGTGCGGTTTGATGCCAGCGAGGCGCGCAGCGACAGCAACCAGCACTCGAACAGCCAGTTCGAGGCGTCCACACAGTCGGAGTTCCCGCCGTCACAAGACGAGGCGGACGCGAAGCCGTTCAAGCGCTTTGAGATCATCGAGGACAGCGACGCCGAGTCGGACGAGGATGACGACGATAACCCGCCCTCAGCGCGTCACCAGCAGAACCACCAACAGCAGCACAGCGGCGACAATGTGGACCAGCACGAAGCCGACGAAGTGGAGAAGCCCTTCCAGCGGTTCGAGATCCTCGAAGACTGACACAAACACGACGAAGATAACAGTAGCAGGAACAGCAAGCAGCGGTAGAGAGAGTGGAGGAAGTGTGCATATCTATGGTGGTTGGCTTTATGTAGCAAGTAGCAGCTAGTCGGTCTCCATGTCGGCGGTGCCGTCGGCGGCGGCGCTCTGCTCCGGGTGCGAGACCCGCACGACGCCGAGCCCCGGACGCGCGGTGGAGAGGAAGTAGGAGCGCATGTCGCCAAACGAAAGCACCGCCGCCTTGACGAGCGCGCCGGACGCGAACACGTCCTCCATCACGAGCTTGTCGACGTCGTGCGAGCGCACGTCCTCGAGGCGGATCGTACCCGGGAACGGCTCGTGCAGAGCGATACCGCGCACAGCCACGATGTCCACGAGCACCTGGCGCGCGGTCACCTTGGTCACGCGGCACACGACGTGGTCGCCCAGCCGCAGCACCTGCGCGGTGGCGAGCGGCCGGCCGGCGCGCGCCACGGTCACCTCGTTGCCCGGCTGCGAGATCTGCCACGTGCCCAGCACGGACGCGAAGATGGCGCCGTCGCGCGCGTACGTGCCGCTGCCGGCGCGGTGCTGCGCGAGCGGCGCGAGGCGCTGGCCGGGGATCGCGACCGCAGAGGCGGCGGAGGTGGCGGAGCTGCTCATTGCTGGTTGCTTGCAATGAGTGTATTTTGTTGGAAGAGGGACTTTACCGGACTAAGTACGAGCTGATCTGCCCGACTAAGTTCGAATGGACACTGAAGCGTCATTTCCGACCGAACATGGTGCGGCTCAAGACGCGGTACCTGATCGTGGAGGTGGCAGGCGCCGCCGACGCGCGCAAGCTCGCGCTTCAGAAAGACGACGTCGCGGGACTTGTGCGCGAGTCCATCGCGCGCAGCTACGGCGATTACGGCGTCGGCCTGCTGCAGTACGCGTTCCAGGGTGCGCCGCGCACGCTGCATCACGCACTGCCCACGAACCAACTGCCTTGCTCACTTCCCGTCGAACCAACCAACTGCCTTCAGTGCTCTACTACAACCTGCACACGCGCCTCGCGGTGCTGCGCTGTGCGCGCGAGCAATGCAAGCTCGTCGAATCGTCGCTCGTATTCGTGACCGAGAGCCAGGGCCAGGAGCTCCGCCTGCGGGTCGCGCGCGTCTGCGGTGCGTGTGGGGGTGGCAGGCATGGCGCCGACCCGAGAGCGGCAGATCGCTTACGTTGCTCGTTTGTTATTTTGTCTGGGTGCGTGCGTGCGGCAGGCTCAAGTCGGACGTGCAGAGAGCAGCTGCTGGCGTTCTCACTCGAGCGCGCCGAGGCGCTCAAGCTCGCGAGCGCGTACGCGAACTTCCCGAAGGAACTCGAGGGCGAGATCGCGCTCATCGACCCGCAGTGAGCGCCAGCAGTTGTCGAATAAAGTGCGTTTGCATACCTACAGAGTACATTGAGTGCTCCTGCATTCCGAAGGTCCATTTTCTATCGTCGCCTAGACCACGAGAGCTCTTGAAGAAAGGCGCCGGGCGTCGCCCGCCTACTCGATGCTCTTGCCCTGCTGCTCGTACTCGGTCTCGATCTGCGAGCAGAAGAAGTCCACCTCCTCGAAGATCTCGCGCACGTTCTTGCCGGGCACCTCGAGCGTCTGCTTCGAGCCGTTGACTGCGAGCCACATGCACGAGTGGGTGAGCGTAACGCCAAATCGCCATGCTACTGCACTCGTTGCCACAAAGCGAGCGCGAGGACGCACTGAAGTCGAGCTTGATCGTCGGCTGCGTGCCAAAGAGCGTCGTGGTGTATGTGACGTCCGCCTTGGGGTTCACCGCACGCGTCTGTGTGCCACACACACATATCAGCTCCAGTGCCACCACGTTCACTCCCGCTGCTTCCGTTGGTGCGCACCTTGCCGGCGGTCATCTGGCGGTAGAACTCGCTGTGAGGAGGCGTGAGAGGCGCGCGTGAGCCAACCGATCAGAAGGCGGCGACGCAGAGAGAGAGAGAGAGAGAGAGAGAGAGAAAGAGAGAGAGAGAGAGAGAGAAGAGAGAAGAGACGCACCAGGCGCCGGTCGCGCGCGTGTCGAAGCTCGAGAACGAGATCTTGGCGGTCTTGAGGAAGCGGATCGCGTTCTTGGCGGCCATCGTTGCTGGAGCTGCTGGTGCTGCGCTTGTTTGTCTGCGAGTCACTCTTTTTTGTGGTTTGGGCGAGGCGACCCTCGATTACATCACTAGCTAGAGGTTGGCCGACCTCGTGTAAACCGGTGATCGGGGATCACCATTTCCACTCTCCAGCCGCGAATCAGACTTCAAGCTGGCGAAAATGGTGCGCGTGAGCGCCGACGCGTTCCTCGCCAAGGTGGCGGAGCTCTACGCGGAGCAGGCGGCGTCCGCCAAGGGCTCCGTGGCGCTCGCGTGCAAGAACAGTGCGTGTGCGCCTCTCGCCGCGCAGGATCATCTGCTTATGCTCGAAACGGAAACTTACCGCCGCTCTGCTCGACCAGTCCCAGCTGAGAAGATCGCGCACGGCGCCGCCGCCGCCCCGGACGACTGCGTGCTGCTCTTCCGCGTGCGCAAGTGCGGCAACAACAGACGCAAGAAGAAGTACAGCACGACGGTACACGCACTACATGACGCTCTTTTTCACAAGCTACGATGAGGAGGGGTTCCTAACGCACGCGCGGACGGTACAGATCACGACGGCGGGCCACGCACACTTCCACGCAGCGCTCAGCCACATCGTGAAGACCAAGGTCGACGTCGCCGCGCTTAAGGAGGCGGCGCTGCTCCCCGGCGCCACGCGCGCAGTCAAAGGCAGCAAGAAGACGGCCGCGTGAAGCCAACTCTCATGTTGTAGTAGCAGTATCCTTCATGGTGATGTTACACAAAGAATCCCAGTCCTGTGCATTGATGTGGGGTGAGAGGGTCTTTGTTGTGGAGGTGGCTTGATGTTCTGTATGAGGAGGCAGGAGATTGCCTAGGACGGCAGCGGGGACGACGACGGCGACGCCGCGACGATCTGGTCGTCGTCGTCCCCCACATGCTCGAACGCTGTGAAGCTGTGGATCTCGTCGAGCAGAGACATGTCGGAGATCACACCGCTGAGGTAGTGGTTGCGCCGCGACGCGCGCCGACGGCTCTGTTGGTGGCTCGCACTTGAGCTGACGATCCGACCGATCATCGGCAGGTAGTCGAGGTTGAAGCGCGTGCTCGCGTTGGCGGCGCTGGTGCAGACAGAGAGAGTGACAACGCAGCAGGTGAGCAGGTGCAGAGGCGAAGACAGCAAGTGAGCGGCCGAGATGAATGAGCTGCTCACCCGAGCGCGACGAGAGGCAGCTCCATCTTCGCCTTCATGGAGCTCAGCGCCGGCTTGCGGCTCCTCCTGCACCCCGCACGAGGAAGCGCCCAGCAGTTAGGAAAACAAGTCGTCCTGCTGCTGCTGCTAGATCCTTCCTTAACGAACCTTCGCTCGTCTGCTAGTGCGGCGTCCAGACTTCTCTGCACGCACTCGCCAGACGACGTCTCGCCTAATCGCCTCTGTAGAGTCAATGCGCCAATCCCGTCGGGTGCAAGTAGCGCCGACAGACTGGCTGCGCGCAGATCCAGCGACCGCAAGTGGCTCCTCTCTTGATCAAAGCACGACACCTGCAGGTATATCCACACACTCGTGTATTCAGCGCGCTGCAAAAAGCAGCATGAAGAAAGCACGAACGCTCGCATCGCACCTCGTCCTCCTGGTCGCGCACCGCACCACCACTGCTGCTCCACAGATCTGCTACGGAGACAGCATCGAGCGTGGCGGACAAGCTCTCAATCAAGCGGGCATCTGCCTTCTTCTCCTCCGTGCTCTTGTCCTCCTCTGCTTTCTCACTACCGCACGCCGCAAACTCGAGAAGCAGGTTGCTTGCCATCATGTCGAACGCTCTCTCCGGGTAGTGTGTCCATGCATGCACGACAACGGTCGGAGGATCTTCATCATCTTCGTCGTCGTTGTCATCGTCATGAACCTCAATCGGGACATCCGCGTTCTCACTACTCTTTCGCCCATTGCCTGTGGGTGAAGCCATCGCAGTATCCGACTTCGGACGCCACACCCACTGCGCCGCGCGCTGCTTGGTCACCAACTGCGGGAGGTTCAGCTGCATGAAGTGCAGCGACTGGCGGATGTCGCACTTGAAGAACCGCGCGAGTGTCTCCACGAGCGCGGGCAAGAGCGGCAGCCCCTCCAAATACGCCACGAGCGACATCCACGTGCAGAACTCCTTCGTAGTCGGCCGCACAATCGTCTGGCTCAGGCGCTGCGGCGCAGCAGGGAAGCCGTCCGGAAGCTCTCGACACGTGAGCACAATGGGACACTTCGACCGCTTCGCGATCGAGCACAGCGACGAGAGGAAGCCTTTGTCCTCCTCGAAGACCAAGTCCACCTGAAGCAATCAGCAGACACGTCAGGCGCATGTATGAGAGCGAGACCGAGAGGAAGGGCAATAACGTACGTCTTCGAAGAGCACGAGCGAGAGATGCGCCGCCGAGCTGTCGACGCTCTTCCGCGCACGCTTCTTGGTTGCTTTCATTGTTTTCTTCTTTGACGATGCCTTGTCTGCAGGGTTGCTCACGTGCAGCACGCGGGTGGACTGCGTGGCTTCACCGACGATCTCGACGATGTTGCGACCTGCGCGGCTCTGTCCAGCGTTGATCTCGATCACGTTGTACCCGAGTTCCTCTGCACACGCGTAGACAGCGGCAGACTTCCCCGACCCGGACTCGCCCTCCAGGATGAACAGCCGGCACAAGTCCGAGAGCTCGTCTTCGTCGCTATCATCATCCTCAAACACGTACAGCTCGGCTTGGAAGCAGCTCTGCCGGTCGCGCACGCCGCCACCGAGCTTCCACGCGCTCAGCCACGACGACAGCATGCGCAGCGCCTCCTTGTTGCCCACGATGCCGCTCGCACTCACAGGCACGTAGCGGTCCACGATCGTGAGGTTCCGCTCCTTCTCGCGCCGCTTCTGCTTCGCCGCGAAGAGCCCGTCGAACATCTCGCGCACTCGCTTCTCCCGCATGCCGTACGCCTCCACGAGCGCCTCGATCAGCGTGCTCTCAGTTTCGTACTCGACCGGGAACCGCATGCGAGGCGACTGCTCCTGGCCGTCCTCTGCAAGCGCAATCGCCGCTGCAACTTTCGCATCGGTGGATGATGCAATCTCACGGTACTGCTGGAACCAGAACACGTCCGAAAGAGACATCTCCGTGTGCACTTGCTGCTGCATGCTCGCGGCTGAGCTGGTGAATGCCGTCCCGCGGTTGTGCATCTCGTCATCATCGTCAAGAACCACAACAACCTCGCCTGGGACAGCAGCGTCGGCGGCTTTCTTGCGAATGCTCATCACCACCGAACACTGCTCTTCAGCGTCGTCGACATCCGCGCAGAACACGTGCTGGAAAGCCGGGAAGAGCGCCACCTCTTTCGACCAGCGCGAGCGGGACGCCCCCTTGCCTGGCGTCGAGTCAGCTGAGCCAACTTCGTCGATGTCAATGACGTCGACCCCGCCATCACCAGCGCTCTTGCTGCTCTTCGACGCTTGCTGCTGCTGTGAAGGCTTTGGCGCCTGGAAGAACGGGTTCACCGCGGTCTTGCCGCTGAAGAACGCCAGGTCTTTCTCGCGCGTCTTGCGCAGCTGCTCGCGCAGCTTCGCGATCGCTTCGATCTCCTGCTGCTGCTTCTTCTCCTGTTCGGAGAGGAAGAACGAGCCTTTCGCCATTGCCTTCGTGGCAGGCGACGGTGTGTTCTTGTCCATCTCCAACTTGCGCTTGCGTCCCACCGACGGTGTGCTCTTGAGCTCGAGCGTCTGCGACGGTAGCTTTGACGCAGCACCAGCGCGCTTCGAAGCTGACGACTTCTTACCCGGCGTCTTCTGAGGCGGAGTGCGCAGATCGATGAACGCCGCCATACCAGTTTTCTTCACTGCTTTGTTCCCAGGCAGCGACAATTGCGTCTTTGCCTGCTGCTGTTGCGCCTCCTGCGCCCGCAGGACAGCCTGGCGCTTCGGTCGCCCGGACGGCGTCGTCTCTGTCTGCGTGTTCTCGCTGTCTGCAGCATCCTGCTGCTGGATCTCCTCGACTGGCGCGTCGCTCGTTTCCTGCTGCTTTGCTATGTCTGACTCCTCGGCAGCGTTCTTCTCGTCATCATTCGCCGTCGAGCTGCTGTCATCGATCGACTCAGCCGGAGTCTCCTGGTCGTCGTCACTGTCAATCTCCTCGTCCTCCTCCTCATCAACAGCAGTGTGGCCGTCGTGGTCGCTGGCAATTCCAGCGCCCAGCTCCTCGCTGACCTCCGTCGACTCTGAGACGTATTCTGCGACTTCCGTCATAAACGCGTGCACTTCCGCCGCGTCACCTTCAGCACGGCCGCTGCCGCCGTCTTCGTCCGCAGCTTTCGCAGCGTCTCCGCTCACCTCCTTCGACATCTGGGGGACGCAGAACGCCTTGATCGAGTACCCAGGCGCTGCTGCCGCCGCCTTGCGCTTCTTCCGGCGTGCCGCCGCCGCCGCCGAGCGCCGTCCCCAGTGCGCCTTGTCGTCGAACTCGGCGTCGTCGTCCTCCTCGTCGATCTCCTCCACGAGCGCGCGCTTGTCGGGACTGATACGGCTCAGCGTCTCCTTTGCGCGTAGCGCCGCGAGGCTCAGGTCGAGCGGCGACGTCGCGTTCGCTGGCGTCGGCGCCGACTGCTCCTCGAGCCTTGAGCCGGGGCGGTGCAGCCACGGCGAGAGTCCGCGCTTCGCGTTCCCATCCATTGCGGTTGCGATTGCGGTTGCGGTTGCTGGTGCTTGCGGTGGTAGTTGGGAGCCGGGCGGACCGGCGCTCGACCGGCACTGGGACGCAGAAAGACAGGTGGAGATGTCGAGGTTGAGGAGGATGAGGATGGCGCGGTTCAAAGTGCAACAATTTGCTGTTCCCGCCATTTTTGGAGGCGGCCGGACTTTGCCGGAGAGGCAGACGAACATTAGAAACCACGTGTGCAAATGGCCCAGAAATGTCGAATCGAGGACTACAGACATGAGGTGGACATCTGCGTCGAGCATGCCGATCGGTCCTTCATTAACTTCGTACGTGAGTAGAGGAGTACAATGCACGCGCATCCGGCCGACCGGCTGCACCTCCGCCGTAAGTTAGTTGGGTGCCCAGCCCTGGTACCCCATTTGACTCGCGCCGCCGTCGAACATCTGCGGTGGTGGCATCTGCGGCGCCACCATCGGCATCTGCTGTTGCGACTGCTGCTGCTGCTGCTGCTGCGGCTGCTGCTGCTGCTGCATCGCCGGGTTCCCGTAGCCCATCGCGTGGTACCGCTGTTGCTGCTGCTGCGCCTGCGCTGCCGCCATCGCCGCTGGTCCCATCTGAGCGTACTGCGGGTGCACGCCGCCCATGGAGTTTAGCCGTGCCTGGTACTGCGCATATGCTTGCGCCTGCGCATACCGCGCCTGCATCTGCGCCTGGGTCATGGCCATGGGCGCCTGCCCGGGCATCGCCGCGCCGCCCGCCATCGGGTTCATCGCCATCGCGCGCGGGTACTGCATCTGCATCTGCTGTTGCTGCTGCTGCTGCGCATACATGTGCTGCTGCTGCTGCTGAAGCTGCTGCTGCGAGAGCACGGGACGCGGCGGCGGCTGCTCCGACGACTCGTCCGCCCACTTGGCGAGCGTCATGAGGTTCGCGTTCAGCTGCTTGCGCTTCTTGTCGAGCTTGTCCGTGAACTCGCCCAGCTGCGCCGTGCCCTTGCCATGCTTGATCTGGTTATTGAGCGTGATGACGTCCACGATGAGCCGCGAGTTCTCGTCCAGCATGCTCTGTTTGGCGGGGCGAGCGAGTGAGAATGCGGGGAAGCGACGCAGAGGTTCATCAAGGCCGCTACCTCACCTGGATCTGTTCGGTCGTCACCTGCTTCTGCTCCGCCTCGCTCTTCACCGGGTACGGAGCGTTCATCGCAGCGCCCGGCGCCGGGTACGAAGCGCGGCCCATGGCCGCCAGCGCGGGGTTCACGGCGGAGGCGCCGCCTGCTCCTGCTGCTCCTGCGTTCATGCTCCTAGCGTTCGCTTTTGTTTGGGTTTTCGTACAAGAGGGCAGCTGTATCGTGCCGCGTCGACTAAGTACGAGGCGATGTGATTCGTCAAAAACGGTATTTGCCGTTTTTTCAGCAAATCATAGGCACGCTTCTTCGCTTTGCAGTGCACACCACCAGCCACAAAAAGCAGCACACAGCAACAGGCAGATTAGGCACAGGCAGCATGGGCATGGCGAAGTTCCTGCGCCTGACGGCGACGCAAGCCGAGGCCGCCATGAAGCCGACGCTCGTGGACGGCAAGTGGAAGCAGCCGCTCATCTCCGGCCGCAAGGTCGCGCTCATAAAGAAGCACGCGGTGCGCAACGGCCTCGTCGGCCAGTGGGTCGAGGGCCAGGGCGGCTGGCTCGACGCCTGGAACCGCCCGGAGAAGCACCACGTCATGCGCCCGCCCAAGGGCCACCTGCGCGAGCGCAACGAGTTCGACCGGTGCGTCTTTTTTTTGTTGTTTGCGGCGGCGGCGGCGGTGGTGCTTGCTGCCGCTGAGTGGCACCCCGACGGCGGTCACCTCACGCAGCTTGTGTCTCTCTGCTTGTGACTCTCCAGCGTCAAGAAGGTGCAGGCGGCGCTCGCCGCCATGCCGCAGAAGATCGCGGATCACAAGAAGGCCGTCAAGGCTGCCAAGCCGCTCAAGGGGCTCGACAAGTGGCTCAACGAGTCGGACCCGTACTAAGCTTCGCTTCCTTACGGCTGGGCGGAGTGAGCTGCGAGCGACGAGAGGCGAACCAGAAGACAGTGAACCAGGTCCGCGCAGTGCGCGACGGGCAGTAGAGTTTGTAGTTCCGCCGCGCATGTGCGCGGAGACTTTGGAGCAGCAGCGTCGGAGGCGAGCGAGAGGGGGCGTGAGTGCCGCGCCTTTGTTATGATGTCAATACAGCAACGCTGCAGCAGGTGTCGCCAGCGCTTTGAGCTCGTGCTCCATGCTTGGGAAACTGGACTGGGAAGTCGCGATCTGCAGTGTATTTGCATAGTGAAACCGCACACCGCAATCGCGAGCTGTGGAGTGTAGGAGGAGTAGCTCGCCGCCAATGTCCAGCTGGAGTCGATCTGGCGCTGGCGCCCGCGGCAACGGAGGCAGCGTCCTGCCGATCCGCAGCGACGATGACGTTGACTTCAAGTATCATTCCAAGCCTTCGCCGCCGCCGCCGCGAAGACGAAGCGGGACACAGCCGCTAGGACGTCGTCGGTGGCTCTGGTGAGTAGAAAGCTGCAGCGCGTTCCGCAGGCACGGGATATCGGGCCAGTGCCTGCTCGACGACGCGCTGACGACCTAACGCTGTGCTGCTCCTTGCTCCTTGTCTTCAGGCTCTGTCTGCTCGCGAACATCTTCGTGATGCTCATGTTCATCTTCAGCAGCGTGCTGTACTTCCCATCAGTTGAGCCGGACAACGCGGTTGTGCGCCAAGCGTTATCACAAAGCGATCCTGAGGTTCGAAGTGGTGACGAGCAGCAGCAGCAACAGGCGCCAGCACCATCAGCAGCGTTCGCTGATCCAACAGAAGATCACAAAGAGACAACTACAACGCAAGACACCACCGTCGAGCCGCACGAGGAACACACACAAGCAACGACGGAAGACACGGCTCCGCCGAATGCGAAAGAAGAAGCAGATCGTCCCGAGCCAGTGGAGACGCAGCAACCTGCAGACGACGGCCCGAACCCGCCTACAGGAGCTAAAGTCAAGCTCCAAAACGACGACGAGCCTCTCATCATGCAGAACGATGGTACTATCACGACTGCTACAACCAGTGTCCCGACTTCTGACGAGCAAGTTACCACCACGGACGGCACCACTGCTACCCATGTCTCGCCTTCTGAAGAAGTGGTCGCAGCGAATGGTGCTGACGTTGAGAAATCGCCGATCTCAGCAACCACAGAGAGCTTAGAACCAACGACACATGCTGCAGCGCAACCAGCCAACAGAATCGCAGATCTCATCGCGGAGATGAAAGCGAAAGCAGTGCGCAGCACCTCGTCACCAGCCAATGCCGTGACGACTGAACGCTCTGAGGACCTGCACATCCGCGAGAACGCGCAAATCAATGATGGAAAGCTCAGAACAAAGTCAAACGAACCGGAGCAGCTGTCTCGCGGCGAGATCAAGCACCAAAACGAAGTGAGCACGCGGGACGAGGATGGTACGGAGAGTATGTCGTTTACTGCATGGTGCTGTGTGGACTGGATCTGGTGCCGGCTTTAACTCACCTTGGCAATCAATCCGCTCTCTTGTGCAGGCATCCGACAGAACCTCGTCATGTGGCTGAAAGCGGACGAAGGTGTTGAGGTGAATGATCTCGAGCAGTGCCGATCCTTTGGCGCCGGAAGTCCGTGTGATGTGAAATCGTACGTGGACTGCTATTGCATTCGTCATTGCCTGTCCGCGTGTTGATGGTGACATTGGAGTCGTTGACTGCCACATTCTACAGATGGATAAGCCAGGTCGCTCAAGACGCGTTCGTCCCCGCGACAAGCGAGCAGACACGCCCGACATTCATCCCAAGCGTCTCCGACCTTAACAATCTACCCGCTCTCTACTTCTCCTGCCCACTTGTCAACAAGAACCTCAAGCTCCATGAGTACATGACGCTTTTCTTCGTGCTCTCGCCGGCCCACATCGAGGTATGAGGAAATGGTGTGTTTGCTCGCATCAATGCACGAGACTGAGAGTACCACTCGTTCGTGCTCTCCACGCAGACTGGCGTCTCGCCATCCAAGGCGCAGAAGTTCTTCGGCAACTCCCCGTACGGTCAGTTCCTTTTCGACGGAGGCAAGCCGGGCTTCCTCTCAAATGGCGGTCTGCGGGAGCTCGACGAAGTCGCTTCTGCCGGCAACTTCTACCTCCTGGCGTATCGCCTCTTCAGCAACGCCGTGGACCTCCGACTGAATCGGCAGCAGTGGCGTCACGGCGTCGCACCAGTTGCCGGAGTGACGGCCACCGGCGACCATACCGGCGACGACAGCGCGTTCGCAGTGCGCATGTCCAATAACGCGGTGCTGAGTCTCGGGAACGTCAAGCCGCTGTGCGACTCGAACGCGTTCCAGGGACGCATCGCTGAGGTGCTCGTGTTCGACACTGTTCTCTCCGACGATCGTGTGGCGCTGGTGGAGCTCTACCTGGAGCGCAAGTGGTGGCGTGCTCCCTTGTTGCCTTCTAAGGAGACTCAGGGTGGCGTCGGCGCGCTGACCACAGCCAGCGCCACTGAGCGAACAAGCAACGACGACAACGAGGTGGAAGCTACTGATCTGCAGCGGACGCCGCCTGCCGAGCAGCATCCAGAAGAGATCGAGGCGACCGACGCGCCGCTGCATGTTGAAGGCGACGACGAAGTAGCGCGGAAGCGCCAGGCGGAAAAGGAAGCAAAAGCAGCAGCCGAGCTGCTGGGGCCGCAGCAGGAAGCGGACGGCGCGCCGCCCACGTTCGACCCGGAGGGCGTGTTCGAGTGGACGCCGCCGCAGGAGCTGCTCGCGCGCAAGGAGTCGCGCGCGCAGCAGCTGGCGGACGAGTGGGCGCGCGGCGTGCGCGAGTCCGTGGAGGCGATCCGCCGCTTCGCGCTCGGCGGCGACGTGCTGCGCGCGTTCATCCGCAGCCGCAAGGACGAGCTGCTCGCGCTCCGGCAGCAGCTCTTCGGGTAGCTCGATGACGCTCATGTCGCTGCATGTGGCTCAGGCGGTTAATCCCGAGTTTGTCGAATTTTGGTGGTGGGGAGCTCGAAATGTAGACTTTGGCGAAGGAATTCTCGAAAAAGAAGGCCAGCAGCTCCAGCACAAAATAAACCGCCGAGAAGCGAAGCGAGAGCGCTGCGAGCCCCCACCATGAACGCCATCATGACGCTGCGTCGCGCGACGGCGACGCCCCTTCTCTCGTCCACTGCGCGTGTCCTGTGCGCGCCCATGTCCTCGTCCGCCGCCGTGGAGGCGCCTGCGGCGCCGCGCCGCCGCCTGCGCGACCTGCCGCCGCCGCTCAAACTCGTGCGTTGGCTGCTGCGAGGCGCACTCGCTCAAGCCCGCGCGCCGCCTCTCACGCACTCCATGGTTTCTCGTACGACAGACGGACGCCGCGGCCGAGCGCATCCGCGAGCTGCTGGCGGGCAAACCCGACGCCATCGGCATCCGGCTAGGCGTGCGCACGCGTACGTTGTGGATGGTGGGCGACCTGGCCGAACCTGCGAGACTAACGCTGCTTGCACATGACGCAGGTGGGTGCAATGGACTGTCGTACACGATGAACTACGCGGAGAAGAAGGAAATGATGGAGGAGGAGGTGGCGGAGAAAGGTGCGCGGCTGGGTGTGTGCCTCCTGGCGGTAGATGGGCGTTAATGGCGAGGACTCGCTTAACTCCTTCATTTGGCGGCAGGCGTGCGGGTGTTCGTGGAGCCCAAGGCGCTCTTCCACGTGGTGGGCACGACGATGGACTTCCAGACGACGCCCGTGTCCTCGGAGTTCGTCTTCGAGAACCCGAACGCCAAGGGCAGCTGCGGCTGCGGCGAGAGTTTCAACGTGTAAATCCACAGAGCTTCTTCCCATTTTATACCGCCGCGAGCGCGCCGCGCCGCCCGTTGAACTCTTATTAGCCGAAGGAGGGAGTTTGGCGGCGCTTTTCTTCGCCCTCGCGTCGTGCATGTACCATCGAATGAATAGAAGCCGATCTGCAGAGTGCGCAACCGTGTAGATGTATGATATGATAGCGTTCGTCTACATCATGTGATCTCGACGGTGGACTTTCGGAGATCGTGCAGCGGCGTTTGGCGAGTTGCGTAGGGCGCGAACTGGTCCGGCGTGAGGCGCTCGATGTGGCTCGACGTGCGGTAGTCCAGCTTCGCGTGGCCGACGGAGAAGTGCGTCGCGCGGAGATCTGGAGGACGATCGATCGCGGAGTGTGGCGTTAGTACTTGGCGAACGATCCGACTCATCCAATTGGCCGACTTCTGCAGCTACTACTTTCTACGCACGCGCTCGCTCACACGCAACACAACGCACCGTTCTTGACGGACTCGGCCATGACTGATGGCTTGAAGTTCTTGAGCTTGTTCTCGAACGCGCTCTTGGCCTCCGACACGTACTCGACGTCCTCATCGTACGAGATGCCGCGCGTCGGACGAGGACCCGTGCGCTTGCGGATCTCGTTGCGTAGCGCAATGGTTTCTTGCACAGCATCCTTGTCCCACTTCGTCGCGAGCTGCGTCGAGGTGACGTATGGCGCCACATCTGTGCCGAAGCCCGCCGACGTGCGCGTAAGCATGCTCTTGTCGTCGGCGTTCGGACGCGTGACGTACTTGTGCATCTCGCCAGTCGGGTCGAGTTGCTTGCTCGAGACGGAGAAGTCTCGCTTCTTGCCCAACTCGCCGAACTGCACGTGGCACTGCTTGTTCAAGTTGTCGCTCGCCTTGATCCTGCTCGTGTCCGTACTCTGAGACGCGAAACGGTTCATGTACACGCTGCTCGACTGGTACTCGGTCGAGTCGTAGCCCAGCACGACCGATGTCTGCTGCCGATTCTGGTGGCCGACCATGCTTGCCGCCGCTCGTTGCCTCTACTCCTACTGGCGCCGCGTCAGGTGGTGAACCGAAGACTTGCTTCGGAGCAGGTTGCTCTCTCGCGAGTTTGTCGCCCCTCGTTCATGCTTGCGGTGCATGCACATCACATTTGGTCGAACGAGCCATATCCTGTTATTCCTGTCCGGCGCCGACAAGACCGATCATTTTGCCGACAAGATTGAACGGTGGCAGTCGCCAAGCACAATAGGAGTACACAAGCGAGACAGACCTCTTCGGAGCTGATCATGACGCTCTCGGCGTACACCACCCAGGTGCACACCGCTAGCGAGCGCTGGATTAACTGATGCGCTAGCTAGTTAAACTTGGCGTTGCTAAAGTCCATCTCCGGGTGCTGCGCCATGAACTTCTGCAGCACGCTCTGCTTCTGCAGGTCGTCGCTTGATGGCAGCCCGAGTGCCTTCTGTCGCTGGTCGAACATCATCTTCTCGACTGTCTGGCGCGTGTCTGCGTCCAGGTCCGCGAGCTTCGAGTTCTCCGGCTGCACCTTCTTCGTATCGATCTCGGGGTCGCCCTGGATGATCGTCTTCCACCACTCCATCTGGTTCTCCTTCTGCAGGTACACGCAGATGCGGTTGCCATCCTCGAGCGTCCAGAAGCTGTCGTCCACCTTGACCTTTTTGAAGAGCGGGCCGTCCGCGAGCGTCGGTCCGCCCTTCAGCGCCACCTTGAGCTTCGTCGCTGAGATCACCACGTCCACCTGCCGCGACTTAGTGCCCTCCGGCACCGGGAAGCTCGCCTGTGCCTCCTGCAGTGTCTGCGTCCACACGTACTTGTCCGTCGCGCCGCCGTTGCCGACCGGGGCTGCAAGTAGCACAGCAGCAAACGCAGTTTGGTTAGTGAGCACTAAGCTGTTGCTGCGGTTCCTAGAGCTCCGAACTCGTACGCGGTCCATTGTCGTCTTCCTCCTCGGCGTCGTCGTCTCCGCCCTCTTTCTTCTTGTCAGTAGCAGCAGCAGCAGCAACCGGCTTGCTCTCCTCCGGTGCGCTTTCGCTGCTGTCGTCCACGATCTCCTCGAAGCGCGGCACCGCCTTCTCCGCCGCCGCCTTCTCCGCCGCCTTGCGCTTCTGCTCCGCCGCCGCGAGCTTCTTGCGCTTCTGCTCGTCCTCCTGGCGCTTACGTTGCTGCGCGTCGGCCGCGAGCTGCGCCTGCTTGCGCACGCTCGCGAGCACCGTCTTCTCGACGGTCTCGGCGCTCGCGCCCGTGAAGAAGTCGGTCTTGCGCCGCAGGAACGAGAACACGGTGTCCAGCAGCGGCTCGATGCCGCGCTGCGTCTGCGCGACGTTCATGAGCAGCGCGTCGAAGCGCTCGTCGGCGGGCGCGCTCATCGCTGCTGGGGTGGCGCTTGGCGAGGAGGATTTGTGCAGGATTTCCGAGTTTTTAACCAGTGAAACCGGTACCAGCCGATCCCTCGATCTAGCACCAAAATATGACGCGTCAGACGGCATATCTACCACTCCACTAGCGCATCAAACTGCCAAAATGAAGCGCAGCACCATTGCTCATCATGTACCTCGAGCGAATCGGTCGAGAGCGCTGGCTGGGCGAAGAGCTGCAGGTCCGCCACGCCCATGCAAACCGCCAGCTCAAAAGAACAAAGTGCCTTGGATCGGATACGCTCCTACTCTCCTACTCGCCTCTCTCTCGCTCGCTCGCTCAGTCGAGCGGTGATCGATGCAAAGCACTATCTGTGCGCGGACGGCACAGGAACGTCAACAGCTGTCGTCTACAAATCGAAGCGCGCACGCGACCCCCAGACCCCCGCGCAAAAGCTTCAGCAGCGTCTGTGGCACTTGCACGCACACAAGGGGCGCTTAGCCGAGCGTGAGGCCGATGCCGAACTTGTGCGCGTCGCCGTCGAAGTTCTTGGCGTCAATGTGCGCGCTCGTGCTCAGCGACAGGAACGGACGGATCTTCTGCAGCAGCACGAGCGACACGTGGCCGTCCGACTCGACCTTGCCCGCGTACGTCGTGAGGTGGTCCGCGTGGAAGCGGCCGCCGACCACGAGGTGGTTCGCGCCTGACTTGAGGTCGTAGTCGAAGACCGCCGAGTACAGCGTGTCCTTGGACAGGCGGTGGAAGAACGACGCCGACACGGCGTTGAACTTCTTCTTCGTCTGCAGCGTCGCCGTGAAGTCGTGGCCAACGTAGCTCGCCGCAACGTTGTGGTCCGTGAAGGCGGACTTGTCGAGCGAGAACGCCGTCTGCGCGCCCACAAGCACGTTGTCGATGCCGTAGACCGCCGAGTTGCGAATCGTGTTGGTGCCGAGGTCCGCCGAGCCCTCGACCGAGAACGCCTTCTGCACGTACTCAGCGCCGAAGACCGCGACGCGCTTGGCGCTCGCGTTCTTGGCGACCGAGCCGTCCTCGACCTTGGCCGTGAGCTTGAGGCCGTGCGTGAAGAAGTTGGGCAGCTCGGCCTCAGTCACAAGGCGGCCGTGCGTCGTCACCTGGAGCTTCTTGAACACGACGCCCGACTGGCTGTGCGCGAACGAACCGGAGAGCTTCGCCACGATCGACTTGTTGCTGCCCATCTCGCCCTCGGTCGTGAACGACACGCCGTTCGACGCGTTCGTTTTGATCTTGAGCTTGCGCGAGAAGTCGTAGTCGTCCTTGAGCGTGTTCTCCGCCGTCTTGGCGAGGTCCTTGTAGAGCACGACCATCTTGATGGGGGAAGGGGGGAAAGGGAGTGGAGGGAGAGCTTGGTGCTGGAGCCTTGGGCTGAGGAGCGCGAGTTGGCGAATGAGCGTATCAAAGTAGATTCGGACAACGCACGCTTTGGAAAGACTTGACTTCAGTATACAAATATGTCGTTGAAGAAACGAGGGAAAATTACGTTTCGCACCTCGCTTAAGTGCGAGACATTGCGTGTTCAAGTTCGCTGCCACGCACATACACAAAGCAAGTAAATCGCACTACACTTCCATTCTCACGCGGTTGGCTGCGCTCGGGCGCCAGCTGTACACAGCTCCACGACCACATGCTTGAGCTTCGCTCCGCACACCATCAAAGCAGAGGCACCAGCAGTCCACGTATGTATATCGCTGTCTCGACACCTCCCACCATCTCGTCATGTTGGCCAAGTCGCTGCGTCACAACTCATGAAGTTAAGAACGTGTTTCTGTGCCAGCGCGTAATTACGCTTTTGCCACGTAAGTACGAGTATGCCGTTTATACGCACTGTCGGAATTACTCGGTGTGCTAGGACCCAATCAATCAGGAATCCGCTTCGTGAATGTTTACTGTGTTCTCGTTAATAACGCATGCACTAAGAGCTAGCTGAGTGGGTTTCACGTGTTTGATTGAGCTCGACGTTCCAGGACGACGGCACCAAACGCACACTCAGCAACAGGACCACACGGGTAGCTGCAATTACGTCATTGAAGCCTCCCAATTCTCCGACAAAGAAGTTTTCGTGTTACCTCGCTCTCAGCTGACATTCTTTTGCCTTTCTATCAATAAGACAGCGATACGTCCATCACAGATAGGAGCATAAATAAATTTCGCTTAGTGTCATGTAAAAATAATCACTAATCTTGCAGTAATATAAATGTAATGTACTGGCAATAAAAATAACCGGTTGGCATTCCGAACACATGAAGCTGAATAATCAACCCATTCATGCTCATTCCCACTTACTCACATTCTCCTCGATGTAAACAGTCTTTGTTTCTGCGAGGCGAGTTGGCCCAGCTGAAATACAACCACATGCAATGTATGAGATGTGTTCATCATAGGCAGAGATTATTACGATATGTTGTACCTGAACTGATGTGACGAGCAAGTAAAATTTCAGAAAGAAATCGGTAAGAAAATGTGGTATTGAAAAGTTTTTTCTTTGCGTTATCCGGAAAAAATACGTATCGTGCATATGAATTATAACGCTCTTTCGACTGACATAAAAGCCAACCTCGTCACTGGCTAACGCACTAAGTGCGGAGCTTAACTCAATGTGCATCCGGATTTTGCAAAATGTATAAACTGGTCCATCTGTAAAAAGCTGGATCTTTGAGCGCACTTCAGCGAAGCCGAACTGTACGTGCGTAAAAACGCGCCGTGACTCGCGTCGCCTCCACCCCACATACGCTCGTTCGGCTCACCTCCCTCCCATTCGAGAACAAGCTCGCCCCCTCGCCTCGCTTCTCCTTTCCCAACCGCCCAAACAACATGGCTGCGCCGCTCTTCAAGGACCTCGCCAAGACGGCGGTGGACACGCTCAACGACGACTACGACTTCTCGCGCAAGCTCAAGGTGAAGAGCAAGGCCGCGAACGGCGTGACGTTCACGACCGAGGGCGCGCTGACCAGCAACAAGGCGATCCTGGCCAAGGTCTCGGGTGGCTTCACGCACGAGAGCTCGGGCGTCGTGTTCAAGAAGCTGCAGGTGACGACGCAGGGCCGCCTCGTGACCGAGGCTGAGCTCCCGAACGTCCTCACGAAGGGCCTGAACCTGACGTTCAAGCTCGAGGACGGCTCGGTCGCCAAGAACGCGAGTGCCAAGCAGGTGGGCGTGCTCGGCGCCGAGTACAAGCAGGACAAGTTCTCGTTCAACTCGGAGGCGGACTTCGTGGGCAACTCGGTCAAGGCGGCGGGCGTCTTCAAGCAGGACAACTTCCTCGTCGGTGGCCAGGCGGCGTTCAGCATCGACAAGTCGGCGCTCACGGAGCACAACGTCGGTGTGTCGTTCGTGGGCGGCGACTTCGCGACGGCCGTGGTGACCAAGAAGAACTTCGGCGCGCTCTCGGCGTCGTTCCACCACAAGATCTCGCCGCACACGATCTACGCCGCGGTGCTCGACTACGACCTCAAGTCGGCGGCCAACAGCCTCAACATCGGCGGCCGCTACAAGGTGGACGCCGACACGACGTACGCCGGCAAGATCAACTCGGAGGGCTTCGTGTCGCTCGCGTCGATCCAGAAGATCCGTCCGCACGTGACGCTCACCACGAGCGTGCACGTGGACGCCAAGAACTTCGAGGGCGACTCGCACAAGTTCGGCCTCGGCCTCACGCTCGGCTAAGCGCGCGCCGTCCGTCGTACGACCGAGTCGGGCTTTCCCCGTGTGGTGTGTGGAAGTCTGCGCCCCTTAGCCCGTGCGTCCGTAAGTAGACTTGCTCCCTCGACCTTGTCGAGCGCCTGCAGAGGTGGAACCACCAGCCAGAAGACCGAGGGAGGGAGCACCGCGTGTCGTGTATCTCTGAGCGACTCGACCCGTCGATTCTAATATGAACGCAACGTGTTGAGGTTCGCTTGCTCTGTACGATGCATGGAGAAGTTGTTGTTGCTCCTGCTGCTACTGCTGCTGGAGCGTGCGCTTGTGCCTCCGCTGGAGCAAGTCTCTTTGTCCTGCTATGTACTACACTATGCTATGCACCCACACGCGAGCGTCAGCTTCAACTTGCACCAAGCAGCAAACGAGCCACATGCGCAGTTGTCTGTCGCAGGCGCTTCGGTCGTCATGTCAAGTTGATGTCGCCACCTTCTCACCTCCTCATAGTCTTGTCATGTGCATTGCGAGTGCTGGTTGATAACTTAGCTCGACGCTCTTGTAGTTCCTGCATGCATACATGTCGACGTCGCAGCTCCCGAATGCACTCCCAGGCCCAGCCCCGCCTCACTCACGCCTTCGCGCGCGCCTCGGCGTTTGAGCGCCGCTGCTTACCCACGCGCTCAAGGTAGTTGACGAACGTGAGCTCGTCGCTCTCGCCGAAGAGTTGCTTCATGCGCATCTCGAGCTGCGATTGACCGTAGCGCGCGAAGAGGATCGCCATCGTGTCGTCCGCCGTGATCGTACCGCAGTTCTTCTTGTCGTAGGTCATGAACTGCACGACGTTGAATAGATTCACGGGCTCGAGCTCCGTCTTGTCGAGCAGGTTGCGGTTGAACATGGCGCGCAGCTCGTCCCAGTCCACGACACCGTCCAGGTTCTCGTCGGCCTCCCAGATCATGTCCCCGATCTCCTTCTTTGAGCATACCTTGCCGAGCGCCTTGATCGCCTCGAACAGGTCCTCGTTCTTGATGGACTTGTTCGTGCTGCTTTGGAGCGCGCTCATTTCGCTCGCCGCCTTCTCTAGGCTCTGGTCGATCCGCTTGATCTCATCCTCGATCTCCTCGCGCGTCATCTTAATCCCCTTTTCGTTAAGCATCGGCGATACCTCCGGGTTCGCCTTGCTCGCCTCCAGGCGCTGCTTCCGCTCCTTCCCCGCGCTCATCCCCGCTGAGATCTTCTTCTTCTGTCGGTACGACGCCAAGTGGTCGAACACGCGGCGCAGCTCGCGCTCTTCCTGGGCGATCATACCTCTTGCGTCGTCCGTGATCGACATCATCTTGCGAGTCGAGTTGAATCAAGGCGACGTGAAGCGCCAAGCTACAGTCCAGGCTACGTTCTCCCTTGGCGCGTTCGTTCGCGAATGTGACCCTACAGCACTGTCATCTTAGCCTGGTAGTCTTAGTTTTAGCCATCCCATGCACTCAGAACTTATGACTCACACGGTGCTTTTAGTGGTTCTATTTGATCGGCGCGCTCGCTCCAGAAGATGAGGGGCACGCGATCTCCAGTCTCCTGCGCCAACGCGGACCTCATACTCCTTTACTCGCTCGCTCTCGTCATCGCGAGCACCCACTCTAACTGTCCTCGGCCTCAGCCACCAGGCGCGCGACCATCACCTCCACTTCGCTTGGCGACATCGCCTCGGCGTTCAGGATCGCATTGCAGATGATCGTCGTGTTCTTGGTCGACCTGGAGTTCACCCACACGACGCCGTTCACGCCGATCGCGATCTCGAACGGGAGCGCCTTGCCCAGCGCCGCGAGCACAGCGCAGTCCTCCTGCAGCAGGCTCTTCGCCAGCCCTATGGACGTCCTGAACACGTAGCCATCGCTGAGTTCACCGTAGATCGCGAGGCCGGTCATCCAGTCCTTCTTGGTCATGTTCGCCGGCGCTGCAGTTCGCGGACGTGGCGCCAATCACCACCAGCTAAGTCAGCCTGAGAACCCCGTCCGTTTCCCACCTTTCCCACATACCTTCGCACGTGATCTCCGGCTCCAGGTCCTTGTGCGTCTTACTCACGCGCGCGTACACGAGCGCGCCGATGCGCAGGCTCGGGCGATTCCGCTTCGTCGCGCCGTCGAACGCGAGTGCACCGAGCGTCACGCTCGATCTGACAAGCAGCGCACAGTGAGCTTCAGAATGAGACTCCTAAGCAGCCACCGACCGACCTAATGACGACAGCGAACAGTTCACGTACGCGGCACCGATGTTGACGCGGTAGATCTCTGCGTTGCGGTCCGTGACGACGCCGATCACTCCGTCGTCCAGCGCCGCCACATACTGCAGGCAGGCGTCAGCACCAGCAGCACTACCAGCAACCGCCGCTCTCAGTAACGCAGCATCCCACGCACGCGCTTGTAGTTGTAGTCCACCCAGTAGCGGTTCGCGGGCCGATAGCGCAGCACACCAGCGTTCGTGCAGACGATGCGCTCGTCCGGCAGCTGCGTAAGTCCCGCGCCTTTTCTCCACCACACAGCCAGCCAGAAGACAGCAGCGTCAGGCCACCTGCCATTGTTCCGTCACGAGATGCAGCGGCAGGAGACGCACCGAGCTGCACGCGGCGCGTGGTGCGCGTCAGCGCGGCCGTGACGTCGTCACCCGGCAGCACCACCGTCGGCGCGAACGTGAAGTCCACTGCGCGCTGCGCCTCTTCGAGGAACTTGGTGGCGTCCGCGTCCGCGGCGGCGTCGACGGCGGCGGCTTCGGTAGGTGCGCGGCGCTTGGTGGCCATGGCTATCAGCAGGAATTGACTGGTGAGGCTGATACGAAATCGCGGCTAAGTGCGAAATGCTTCCATGCTGCTTTCGCGCCTGCGTGTGCAGGTGCGGCTGCTTGGTCTCAAGCTGCTGGTGGCTATGGAGAGAGAGAGAGAGAGAGAGAGCGACAAGTGAACAAGTGAATGGACGACGACGACCTCCAAGCGATCCTATCTGAGCGCTCGAGCACCTTGGAACCTTGCTCGCTCCTGTCCTAAGGCTGCACCACATCCCATCAACAGCAAGAACACACGAGACACTCTTCTAGCAGCAGAAGCGCAGTTCATTTCCTCAGCCGTGACTCTCCTCGCAGCCCCAGCCAGTCAGCCGCTCGCTCGCCTGCATGCCGACGCGCTGCATCCGAACTCTTCCGTCATCTCCGGAGATCCTCGCGCTATCCACCAGTGACACCCCGAGACTTCTGGCATTTGGTCGCCTCACTCCCTCGCTCGCTCTCCCCCACGTGATGCCCCTGCAAGTGAACGGGGACTGAGCGCTCACCGCTGCTTCTATCACCGAAGTCACGGCCGGCCGCGTCCCCGACCGCGACCGCGGCCCCGTCCGCGACCGCCCGCCGCCGGCGCGCCAGCCTTCACCTTCTCGCGCGGCGTGTCGTCGATCAGCAGCGTGTCCAGGTTGAGCGAGTCCGGCAGGATGTAGTACCGGATGTTGTTGCCGCGGATGCTCAGCGAGTCGAGGCTCGCCGGGTTCTTGCCCTTGACGGTCAGCTTCACCGCCTTCAGGTGCGTGTTCATGCTGATGTCCACGCCTGCAAACCGACAGACACCCATGCGCGCCCATACAAATGCACATATACGCGTACGTTAGCGCACGACCAGTGAGAGCGTGGACAGCGCCAGTCTCCGACGCGCCGACGCACCGGTGATAGTGCCATGCACGATCGTCCCATTCTTGAGCTCGATCGTCACCGTCTCATTCGAGAGCTTCATCAAGAATCTGCCGCAGATGACGTCAGACGACGTCCACCGCACGCGGCGTTCGCGTTTCACAAGAAAGAGCGAGGCACACACACACACACACACACACGCACGCACGCACCGCACGAGCTTCATGGCGGCTGCTTGCTGTTCCTAGCTGCCCACTTGCTTGGGCGTGCTTGGTGGCTTTGGATGTGTACGAGACGTACCGTGGATATATCTTCAAAGTACGACTCATTACTTACTAGACAATAAAACATGTCTAACAAAAGAGCCACTTTGTACCACAAAAAAAACATGATTAGTTAGAGAAGTGTGTACGCTACACCAAATCCCTGTCATTGTAGTATTTTCTCCATATTTATATTTCGCTCTCCGCCAGTCGCGTGACGAGGTCACATTTTATTCGCGGATTGTCTTGACTTTTGTATGAAATCCAGGACTAAAATGCATTCACGTGAAAGTTCGTATGGATGCATTTTAGTTGCGGATCCGAGGCTGCTTCACAGCCTTTTTGTATACTTTCCGTGAATAAATTATGACCGCGACATGCGATTGGTGGAGAGCAATGTCAAAATATGGACAGAGTATTATGTGGGCAGGTTTATGTATTTATGGATACAGTTGAAACATGTAAAGTACACGTACAACTTCTTGCTCTTCGCGATACACCTGGCAGAGCAGGATTTTCACAGACAGACCTACTTCGGAACAGGCTGGATGGCGAAGGCGTCGTGCACGAGGCGAGACCGCGCCACGCTTCTTGCTGCTGCTTGGGGGTGAGTGCTGTTGGCCGTGGGATGTAATGGGCTCGAACCCCATTACATGGAGATAGATGTGGACCACATCATCTCTGGCGTGTACCGCTGAGACACGGTTACCGATACCAATATCGGTACTACCGTAGGGCACCCACGTGCACACGATGACATCATGGGATGATGTCATGGAACATTCCATCACATAGACGAGTGATAATCACCACTGACGCAAGCATGTGCGGAGTGAAGGTTCCTGCTCTTAGGAACACAAGGAGTGATGCGG